>JAEBDU010007090.1:0-20199 GCA_016802625.1 Heliconius numata | reverse complement strand
TAACTTGCATTTGGCAGCTAAAACCTAATTTTATTAAAGTTCTGTTTGTACTACTTAAAAATAAATACTAATGTGAACTTTTTTCTAAAATATATATAAAACATCACATAAGATGACTTTAATAATATATTTTCGCACTTGTAATTCTAAAACCATAACTCATTCATAATTTTCACAGAATATAAAATAGGTATTTTACAAAATTGATTTCATATTTATTACTACATTTATCACTTTTGTTTAATTAACACAATTTTAAAGTTGTTTCCTTTAAATTAGATGTGGTCATTAATTTGTAAAAACACTTAGCATACAATGAAACAAACAGCAGGTAGTTGTTCTTATCACTGATAACAGAGACGTAATGTATAGAGAGTAATTAAAAATGTCGATTCTATAAATCAAACTTAACTTTAATTACACTGCTTAGTACACAAATGATTACATACCTACACGTTTATTAAACGCATAAACAACAAAGATTTTTCTGAAAAATCTTTATTAAAGTTACTTTTTAACAAAAAAGCAATAAAAATATATCGATTTTTTCGATCGATTCGATCGATTTACGATTTTTCACTTTCGTTACTTTACCTATAGACTATCGATATATTCTTTTTTTAATGTCCGCGTATACTATGGGTGAGATGGAACGAACTCAGTGATGGATTATTATCATTTCAAGGTTAGAAATATATTTTTAAAAATCTTTATAAAAAAAATTACGTAGCAGACTCGAACTCTAGCTTCTCGGGAACCGTCCAAGCGCTCTGACCACTCAGCAATTCGCTCTAATTAATAGGAATTTTAAATAATATTATGATTATGGTTGTCATCGCCTTAGCATCGCCCTACAGAGATGCTAACAACAGAAATATTAGAAGCTTATAGAAATTTCGACATACATACTCGGAGCTTGATGGTAACGTATGGCTTAGTTGTTGCTGGTGGAGCGCTTGTGCGGATTCCACTACCATGAACCGCAGGTCCCGTTACGTTAAAATTTTTAAAATAGTTTTTTAAAAAATATTTAGTTTCCTTAATGTGGTATTTTAAACATTTAAAATGTTTGAAATACCCACCATTTTGTTATCCGCTTTTTTTTAGTCGTGTAGAGCTTGTGTTGGGACGAGAAGTTCTATTTTATTTTAAAGTAATAATAAGCGTACTACAACTACTTGTTACAATTGTACAATTTGAAATTCTATTTTTCTTGTTAGATATGAAAAAGTCTAATTATAGTTACTTGTTCATTGAAACTAAAACTAGACCGACCATTCTGTTCGCTTATAAATATCGTCTAATTTTATACATATAATTATATTATTATTCAACACAACCGGTTTTCGCTTTTATAAGTTTAATTAATAATTATAAAAAATATTGTATTTTGCTTGTTTCTAATTCCTTAGGGTAGGCAGAGAGGACTTAGTATTAAGACACTTCCTTTTCCATTTTCTATCGAATTCTGGAAGCATTGCGTGTTGAATTACGAAACTCAACGACGGTTTTCCTCGACACCATCACAAAGAAATTAAAAATATTAAATATATAATTTGCTGAAGTAGGAATCGAACCTGTCGCGCTCACATTCGCACGCTTGTGCCCCTGCGCCACGACTGGCGTCTATGCAAGCCAGGCCACAGGACTAGCAGCTTCTGAATGATAAATTTCATATGAAAAATGTGTTGTAACATAATAATATGTAGCAACTTTCACCAGTGTTCGATACAATAGATGCCTTACAAGTATAGCTGATGTAATCGAATCTGTCACAGAGTCAATAGACTTAAAATGCTATTTTCTACTCGACTGTACCTAAAATAAAATTATACTAAATATAAAAACTTAATTTTTTTTTGTGTTTTTTGTCGATCAATAAGTACAATTTTAATATAAAACGTCTATACTAATAAAGCTAGTTCCTGATGTTACATAAAGTTTTGGATTTCCCCACCTGTGACGTGACCCTAGGTTCCCAGTTCCACCCATTTTCTTCGCAATATACTATCTATACATTCGTGTACGTTAATACAATTATACATACATACATTGTATCCGGAACCTTTTCGATATAAAAGATACAAATTGAGAAAACTGCCGTTATATTAGGTTCAATGTCTTTGCTAAATATTAAGCTAAAACCTTCGAGTTGGAGCGATGCAACCGGTTTTAAAGGAGAGTAACGAAGTGATCGCAGATTGTATAATCACAGAGCCGCCAGACTCCCGTGGCGTGGATTATAATATTATTATTTTTTCTTTTATAAAATGAAGTAGTGTTAAGTCACTGTTTTTATTTATTTGTTCTTTTTTTGCGTCAATCTGTATCCCGCATACAGCAGGGTAGGCAGAGGGAATCTAAAGTTCTCTACACTCCGTTCCCCCATTCCTTTTTCTCCAAAATTTTACAAGGCCAAGTTACAACTGGCAACATTTTTTATTAAAAAAAACTATATCGTTGAAGAATATCTACGTTTATAGATACCTATTACTAATATTATCATGAAACGCAAGGTTTTTCTTATCAGTACAATGCGTAAGTCACATCAATACCAGCCGTCAAAATGTGAAATTAACCGATTTAAATAAACAACAAAAAGAACTAAAATATATTCATGCAGATATTTAAAATACTTTGGAGCAGAACCCGGCGGGTGTGGGTTTGATGTCCTCTCAGGTGAATGGTTAATTTTCATTCGTCGCCCTGGTAACAAGACCAATCGCTACCAAAGTGTGTGACAGTGTCTTAACACTAGCTTTCCATCAGCAGCATCAGCATCAAAAAACACTATAATCCAATAGAATTTACCTTCTAACATAATCGATTCATTTTATTCTTGTTGTACGCGAATCTGACCTCCATTAGATATCGGTTGTTCGCAACGTCACTCGTCGTGATAAGATAATCACCGAAATCTGAACTCGTTCGGCGCCTTACTGATAACACGAAGACGGAAGACATGGCATACTTAGACAATTTGCAGATTTACTATGTGCGTACACTTTACTTGTATAAGTATGTAGTTGTTTTATATATCTTTATATCGATTTTGTATATAATTTTACTTTTTTGATGTATCTTAATTTTATGAGACAAGATTACATAGAGAATACCTTTTGATAGTTATTTCCTTTGTTTTTATATTCACGCTGTATATCGCTTATAATAGGGGAGGGAGAGGGGAAAACGTATTGGGACTTTCCGTTACCCAAGCACTATCCGATTTTCGACTCCTTAAATGGCGGAACCTAACGTAACTTCGAGCTTTGTCTTGTTATCACAGCAAGAAAATGAAAATAATTCATTCTCCCGATTGGGAATCGAACCTACAACTGTCCCGGTTAGAATGAAATACTGCACCACTAGTTACGACGGAATCATGCTGCAATAAAATACATTTAAAATACACATTTTTATTCTTAAAACGGTACTTACCATTTTATTCGTTTTTTAATAATACCACGTTTATAAAGATTGTTTATTATCAGACTTCAGTAGGTACTATACGCAGGTTGACAACCTCTGGTCAATTGATCTTAGGAGGACTTTCTAGGTCTAGTCCCCGCATATCCTCATTGACTAAATACATAAGTTACTGAGAAAGGAAGTACTGAATGCGGAGGGTTACGAAAATAACTCGGTCATTTAAAGTTAAAAATATATCTTAAATTGGTAAGTATCTTTACATTGAAAGTTTCTTTATGTTTGGTAGTGCATTTAAATTTATTTTTCATCTTCCCACATCTTCGGTATTATTGCGGGGGGAAGATATAAACTTAAATAAATTGCTCTTGAGGTCGTCGTGCGACACAGCGTTCGTCTGCAAACACGATGGTTATGGGTTCGAATCCATGTTTCCCACTTAGAGCTATGAATTATTTTTAATTTCTCGCTCTGATAAGAAGACAAAGCGCGGCGTTGTATTCCGCCACTCAACACCCAATGTCTGAAAAATTGAGCAGAAACTCAGCTATATAAAGGATACAGCGTGAAATAAAAAAAAAATAATATTAGTTGGCGTAACTTAACGCTATTTTGTGTAACCAGTAACCACAAAAGAATCGAAACTTGTGACTTTAATTATTCACATGATATAGGTTTGTATATAGCCAAGGAAATACAAGTTTTTACCATTTTGTTTTACAATTGACATTTTCCATTAACCCACAAGTAATAGCCGCGTCATCATTTATCTTATTTTAACAAACATCTTTAGTATTGCTAAGAAAAATTATCTGCACTTTTGTGTTTGAACTCTTAAACCTTTCATCTTTTCCACGGCCTCTTGTGAACATACAAAAAAGAAAGAATGACCTCGTTCCTTTATGGCTGAAATGGTCAATAAGTTTATGTATGTACAGTATTTACATTGAAATAACACGTTGCAGGATTTTTAGTTTTAATCCACGTTTTTTGCGTGAATGGCGGAACTGAACGCCGTGCTTCGAACTCACAACAGCTAGAGGCCAGCTGATAGTCTTACTATTGCGGCACAGTGGCTTCTAATATTCACTATAACGAAATCGATGAAAAAAAATTTTAATAGTAGTAAGTTTCGGCATATCCTAAAATATATGAAAAAAAGGCTTTTAAAAGTGAGGTAATCTAGAAACGTTCTGGTATATTATCATAATGTTTTATTTGTATATCGATGTGGAAAGCCAATAATCCGTGAGTCGATGATAAATGTGGTTATATTATAACGTTCGTCCGGTAAGCATTATTTGTAATCGCACATCGATATGTTTTTGCTATTGCTATGTGTTTTTTAAATCCCTTTTAATAATTTCTTAGGCAACCACGATAGACTATTATAATTTTAATAATTATTTTTTCTACTTAGTATTTTTTTGTCAGATTGTTTCGCACTAACAAAACTAGCTTATTAAATTAAATGTGAGGAAACGAAAGTGTTGTAATAAGTAAAATATGCGAAGATTTTAAATTAAGTTTTTTTATGTTATACATATACATATAAATCTGTAGCATCGTTAAAATTAATAAATTAAAAAATTAACAATAAAAAAACGTATTTTTTATATTTAATTTATAATTCTGTAATTGCTATCGGCCATGATAATTATGACGTCATACAAATTTGTAAACAAACAAATGTCATCTGTGTGTCACTCGCTAATTGATATTAAATAAATAAAATAATACAAGAACTTTATTTATTACTTATTTTACTTATAAATACCTATGAAAGTGTATAAACGTTATAAACTAACAATAATTAATAAACTCTCATATTTTCTATTAAAATAATGAGATTATAGTTGTTACAAATTCAAACGTTTAAATAACTATTTAAGGCATGCTTACAAAACACTAGTAGATAGCTTATTCAATTAAATAATTATTTTATGTTAATTTAGATGATTTTGTTTGCAGTTAATAAAGTAATAATTGTATAAAATTGATCACACGAGTAAGATCTATGATGCTAAGGTGACGGCCTACGTGAGTTCATCCTAACACTGTGTTTGTTAAAGCTTACCTTGAATATATTACGTGGTTTTTGCATTACGTCGTATTTACATAAATAAATTTGTTATTTAAACTTATATTTACTTATAGAATCTGTCACAGTTGGCAAAGCGTCTGATTATTGGCACAACGATTGTAGGTTCAATTCCCACTCGTATACTCGTAGAATTATTTTCATGCCCTCATGACAAGATAAGTTACGCAAGTCTTGAAAATTGGACAAAAAATGAGGGATGGAATGTGTTTACTAGTTTTCCTCTGCCTATTCTCCTATATGCGGGATATAGCTTGAAACTGAAAAAAGAAAGAAAGGTGCATTGACCACCAGTCGTCGGATCACTCTTTGCCCACGGGGTTTCGACTTCCCATGAGACATTTTCTCGCGGTGAAATATAATTTACAAAATCATAAACATTTTATTTTTCCTTATTTTTTTGTCTATCCTGCACAAATCAGGGTATGTAGAAAATATCATACTCTCGAGGGAGAATCGAACCCACAACCTGTCACGTTTACAGGCGGGCTTCAATAAGCATTTATAATTGGTGTAAAGTGACGGATTGATATTAATAAAAAAATAGTTTCCTTCACATTATTTAAATACAGAAGATGACTGTAGTATAATTAATTTAAAGGTCGCACATATAAACAAATTTTAATTTAAATAAATTAAAAAATATATATTATACAATTACATTATATCCTCTATCTATATAGACACAATTTTTTAATATAAAACGCATAAAAGTTTTATTTTACAACAAAGCCCGTGTAGTTTAAATCATAAATTATTTAAGGCAATTATATAAAGGCTTCAGCCTTTATTAAGCCTTTGGGTTTTAGTTTTATCTTTTATATAAAATTACAGACTCAATATCCGGCGGATGTTGTTTTTAAAAGGATATAGCTTGTTAGTAATTATTGCGTTTTCTATGTATTTATTTTATGTTCTTAATATACATATATGCTTAAATATATAGGGCAAGTATTTAACTATATAATAATAATGAAAATAACAGTCTTCAGTTTTACCATTTTTAGAAATACATTGTAAAAAAAATATTGCTTAGCCTCCTGCCTTTTCCTGCATAGCAGAGTAAGCCGAAGGTAGCTTTAAGACACTCATCCCTACGAACCGCCAAATTATCGAGATATGCGTGTTGAGAGGTGGAACTCAACGCCCCGTTTGTCTTCTTATCAGAGCGAGTAATAATTAATTTGTCCATGAGGGAATCGAACCCACAATCAGACACTGTGCCGCTGCGCCACTAGGACATGGCTTTCTCGATTATTACATTTGTAACTTAAATGTTAATATGAATAAATGCTGATTAAAAAGGTATCTACAATATGAGAGGTTATTAATATAGATAGGTTTGGTTAAGCAACATTCATTGCGTTGGGAAACAGATGGGTGTGCAGATAATCTTCAACTTTCAGAGATCCTTTAAAACAGTGGGTGTCGGTTATTGATCTTACATAGGTAACAATCTTTACTGGTAGTTAAGACCACATGAATAAGTTGGTAATAGGTGTGACTATAACAGCATCTTTCTGTATTAAGATTTTCTTCTGTAAGTAGTAAATACTCTACAAAAGCCTCTAAAAATATTAAATAAAACAAAAGTATAAATGATTTCATAAGTTATAAAACTTTATTTTGTTAAATCCAATATATAAATTGTTCTTTTCCAGTTCTTTAATTGACGCTGCCAATGCTCAATGAGACTCCAAACACGATGTTTGTGGTTTCGATTCCCATTCGAGGAGATTATTTTATTTATTTTCCCTCTCTGGCCGCTTCAAGCAAAGCAAGGCATTGAGTACCACCAATCAATAATCGAATTCGACCGGAAAGTGGAATAAGAAGTGTCTTAACACTAGCCTCGAGAACCTGAAAAAATATCTACAACATTTATTGCTCTGTGAAAGAAAAAACCAAATAACATTTAAGTCAATAACCTCAGTAATAAAAAAATAAATGAACCCGTTATGTGCCTATCTACATACGGGTAGTATTAAGTATTAGCTTACAGATTTTCTATTTCCATTAACTAATTTAAACGGTAAATAACCAGCAGTAATACAGCTTTGCCAGTACATACAGTTATTTATGTTTTTCCATATTATACCAATTAGATAGGTCTTTTATAGACACTCGGCAACGTAGTGATTTATCACTATCTAGTGAGTAGTGGCACATCTCTTCGTTAATATCTAAAATATTGACAGTTATTTATATATATCATTAATTTCAATAAACTAAATATCATTTTTTAAATTTAAATAAGAAATTCCTTAACTTTACTGTAGGATGTGTCCCTTTGCCTTTGACAAACAAAAAATTACTATAAAAAAATAACTAGAAAAATAAATTAAGCTCTGTGCTTAGTATTTATAGAACTAGCTCAAAATAAAAGACGATGACGCGTCTAAGATTAAATGTATACAAAAGTACACACGTACTATACGACTCATCTTCGAGTGTATAATAATCTTTAAACAATGTGTATAATCTTTTTCACTGAGGCCGTCATGACACAGGGACACAAGGGTGTCACTGTTACGCAATCGTTGTGGGTTCGATCCCCACTTGAGAGAATGAATTATTATTAATTAATATTTTCATTCCTACGTGGTATAATTATATAGTTCAAGCGGGTGAAGTCGCGAACGGAGCGCTAGTATAGGATAAGATGTTTGACATTGGCGATTTTTATACATTTTAATTGGATTAATTTTAACCGAATTAATCGTGTATATTTTAGTATTCGATAAGATATTTTATCGGATACCAAAATTAATCCACGATAATCCGGCGAAACTTCTACACTTATAAAATTGAAATTTTACATAAGGGAAGTTTTTTTAGTTAAGTAATTGAAAAAGTCCAAGGAAATTGGTCATCCGTGTCTTTTTTTGGTGGTTTTTACTTATAATGTATTTTTACTTATGATGTTAGCTGTATTATTGAATATCATATACCGCAAATAATATGTTACAAATAATTAATTGAAAAAGAGTATATCAGCTTCACGTTGTATTCCGCACACAGTAAAGTAGGGAGAGGAAACCTAGCCTTAAGACACTCCGTTCCTCACTTTCCACCAAATATTTCGAGGCATTGCGTGTTGAGTGGCGGCACACGACGTTGCGCTGTCTTGTTAACAGTGCGAGGAAATGAAAACCATTTAATTTTACCAGAATGAATCGAACCCACAAGTCAGTGCCGCTGTGCCATGAAGGTCTAATTTGAAATGTGCATTTTATATTTTTCAATTATAAAGTTGTAGGCAACAAAGCGATATAAACGTATCTTTTACGAGTGCCTTGAAGGTTTTATTCTTTAATAGGTTGCTTTATGTTCATGAGAAACTGACTTTAAAATTATTTAATTATTTAAGACTTGTCTGCAGGTTATTTTACATATCGGATAAAAAAATCTATTGAATACCACGAACAATAGGTAAAAAAAAGATTGTTGATAAATAACCTTCAACCTGTAATAAAATTGGATTAATTCAAAATAAAAGCGTATGATATTGTTTGATTATACCACAGATTATATCAATTATGTCATTAAAATAAACATACATAAGTACGTTCATTCGTTCGTTCGTTTTTCGTTGTGCGTGAATAGATACGATTGTTACAATTTCATTGCCGCATAGTGACGTGCAGGTAACTACATGTTACCAAGCAATTCAGTACGAAAATAATTTTAAATTTTATTTGCTGTCGCCCGCCATTCCCTTGATAATTTAATATTTACGAACAAACGATTAATCTTCTCTAAATATATAAAATACTTATAAATTCTATATTTATTAATACTAAAGATCTTATTATAATTACTATAATCGTAACACATATAGTTGATTTTTTTAAATTTAAATATAAATGCCAAAAGACCGTTTAGTACACAAATGACCCGTCGAACTGTGCTTACATTCAGCATTACTAAGAGACCTGCAAAACATTGCAATTTACGCCCTAAAATTATTCAAAGTTAGGGTTAAAATAGCGTGATAATATCAGAGTAGTTTTCACGGTCGTCGAGGACGCAACGTCACCTACATCTGCCAGGTCAGTGGCCTCCGAAATTGGTTCACTACCAAAAGTAACTCACAATGCTTCAAAAGTATTTTTAATTGGTTTTATCTTTCAGAGTAACAGTTTGGAGCTGTTCTGTAATTTAAATACGCTAATAAATTACTGAGTTGTATTCTAATTAAAGTGTATGTAAATTGTTATAAGAATAGATAATAATAAAGTTTTTGTTGTTTTTTTTTTAAATGAGTGTATGTTAGAGTTGAACTCAGGTTATTTTTAGCCTTGATTTATATTATCAAATTTTTACACAGAAAAATATATTGTACGTATCATTAGCTTAGAAAAACCCAGACTGCGTTTGCTATTTTTTTTTATTAAATGTAAAGGGAAAACATGTGTTACACAGTAATCTATGTAATACTAATACAATATTAATTAACGTTGCCAATTTTTTATGTGCTATATTTAATCTTAATGCTATGCGCATTACGTAGCTGAATCTCTAGAAAAATACCCAAGATTATAAATTTCATAATGTATATAAAAAAAATGTTATTTTACCTTAAACTGAGTTTTAACTGTTTTTAAAAAAAATATTTTGTTATCACATATATTACCTTTTTTATATTTATTTTATTATTATATTATAGCAGAACACGTGAGGCGTTTCAAAAATAGGCACGAGGAGCATATGCTTAACCTAATTTTGTAGAGTAATTTAGTTTCAAGTTTACCAGATCTATAATTTATTGTTAACTGTTTGTACCAATCATTAGACAGTTCGCGTTGCGATGCGGTGCTCAATAAAAAAAAGTTTTTATGCACGCGGTCTGTTTGCGCGGGAAAGCTTGTTTATTTTTTTTTTGGAAGACGATGGCCTGATCTTACGATGACAGGCGCAAAATAATCTTATGTGTTAAGTCATCCCGTTCATTAATTATGGTGACATTGGTGTAAACTGGCCAGACGAATTATTTTTTTTTTGTAAGATACGAGTAAATATTTGTGGTTTGTAATTGTAATATGACTTTTATGACTTACCAGAATTTTCTAGAAATTTACCTGTATAGTTTTCCGGATATTCTCACATTATACAATTGTCTTAAAATAATCTTTAGGTGAGTAATATTTTAAAAGCTAATATTTTCTTAATTTTACTTTTCGTCCAAGTTTAGCATAGCAAAATGTTAGCTATTTAAAGTCATTAGGTAAGCAACTGTAATTTAGCATTAAAGCGGAATCAAGTAAATAAGTTTTTTATATTCTAAACTATAGAGATCAAAATAGCTTCACATCATGTAAATGTGTAAGGGCCATGAAACTGTTAGCTTACGTTCCTAGAAACGACGGTTAACACTTCTGGTTTTATTCATACTAAATTTAAGCAAAAAAATATAAATATTTATATATGTAAGAGAATTTGACTATACGGTTCTTAGTCTTTAAATTACATATACACTCAATAATATTTTTTCATATAATGTAAAAAAATCCTCAATACAATCACTTTCGAAAAAAAAAAGATATTTTGTTAGAACATATCGTAGCTCAACTAGCGGAAGCTAGTATAATGCTAACATTAAATTGATTTTAAAGTAGGTCTACTTTGAATTTTATATTTTTTTAAAAAATATATTGTATTTGAAATTTTTATTATTATACTTTTATTTTCAATAGTCGTTTAATATGTTTAAAAGTTAGTTTTTTTAGTAAAATAATGTTTGTATTTTATTTTTATTACATATAAAAACATGTACCTAATAAAAATAAAATAATTTGATTACTTGGAAGAGATTACAGTTTTGTTGAAAATTTGGATGAGACAAGGCTGGCTACTGATATTCAAAATTCGTGGGTAGTTGATTCTCGTGAATGTCAAACACTGGCATTAAGGACATAAAGGTTCTAATCATACGATAAATAAGGATTTATGTTGTATATGTTATTAATCAATATAAGCGATCGTCGTGTATACAAAGTTATTCATTCCTGTAAACTTAGGAACTAAACATTTTTTAAACTTCGCAACTAAGACGCTTCCGTTGCGCATTTTCCGACGAATTCTGGAGGCATTCCATGTGTTTTGGCGCAACTGAACGGTCGAGGCAAAGGACACTCTTTGCCTCGACACCAGAGTGCAGAAATTAAAATATTAAATATTCCATTTCCTCTAATATGGGGAATGTGGGAAACCAGTCGCGTTTACAGTCACACGCTTGTGCCTCTGCGCCACAACTGGCCCAAATGCTTGAACTTTAAAATTATGTAATTCTTAGCATTTTGGACATAATGACAGAAAGTATAAAGTCATACATAGTAGGACAGATATAGATTGTTAAGTACGGCAATATGTGTATAATTAAGGTGACCATTCTTTCTTCAGCTCAAAACTGGACATTTTTCGTTAATTAGCAATTATTTATTTTGTAATTATTATGTTATTACGACGGATCATTTTTTCGTCCCCGTGCCGTGTTTGGTGAGTGGGACAGACAAGAGAGAAATGGAACGTCTGGTCATATGTTATGTATAGTGTATAGAACTGATTAATCTGGTTTATTACGTAATACTCTACGATAAGATATATATTAACTTTAGAAAAATTAAAAAAATGTAATAAAAATTCTTTAGTTTAATAAAGCAATTATGTTTTATAATGAATAACTATGTTATAAATCGGCAAAGATGAATCACACGTCCTTTAAATTACACCGAATTAGAAGATAACGGTTTACAACAAACGCTTTCCCAGAACGCGCCGAAGCTATGCTACGCCCATATTGTAATATATCGATAACATCTTTACTCTAAATAATTATGTTTTATTATTCTTTTAAAAGTGCCTCGTTCTTGAAGTTTGAAGATATATTTTTATATAAGTATTTGTAATTATGTGTAATAAAGTAATTACATAACGGATAAATAAATAGTAATAGATTATTATAGAATTAAATTTATTCACAGACACAAGCTGTGTAGCTAAATAAGCTACAGTTCTGGCTTTGGTAGGTAAAATAAATTACAAGAATTTTTAAGTTAGTTTTTTACACACCTATAATTAATCTGCCATTGACATGTGTACGTAACGTAACTTAACCGGTTCTTGTTACTCAGTTATTCAACAAATTTTGTAAATCGTGTAACATTGAACTTAGAGTATATCCACGATATACATATATGATGTAAAGGGAGTAGTAGTCAACTATTAGGCTGCTATTTAACTATTTTGTTTTAAAATATCTACTAGTGATCATTATTTCAAATAATATAGTCTTCTCCTACCTACTCATTCTACTAGAAGAGTCCTCTTGTAACCGCGATGGTTGCGGGTTCTATCATTGCTTGGCGCTCCAGTAGTCAAAACACGATGTTGAAATCTGCAATGTAACACGCAATGACTCGTATATTCATCGTTAAGTTATGAACGATGTGTATTAGCTTTGGGGATTTTTTGGCTATCCTGGTCTATTTTAGACAATGTATGAAACTGAATCCTTCTATTAGATGTGTCTAATAAACATGCCTCAATTGCCACAAGGATGATAAATATGTAAACCTATATGAAATAACCCCTATTCCTGAAATATGAGTTTAACAAACGGTCCATTGACACCAATACGACGTCTGGTCATACATTTATATCAAGTGGTCAAACATTGGCCTTAATAGGAGATCTTGAAGTTAATAAACAATATATAAAAGCCACCAATCATTTTCAATGTTTCTTATTTTATAAAACACTGGCTTTTGCGTACGACTTCGTCTGCGTTGTGAAATATAAATAATAAGTGTGTCTGTCATATATCATATTCAAAATGCCCGAGGTAACTCTATAATCAAATAATGTTTAAATTCAAAGTTCTTGAGATTAGCGCGTTCATCCAAATGAACTGTTCGTCTTTAAGTATAAATAAAAATATATTCGGGTATCTACTGTTAAAAATGAAGTGCTTACGACAAAAAATATATTTAATGCGAAATTTTGAATCGACATCAATTTTTTTTGTTATATTTGTTGGTACTGAAATGTAGCTATCCAATATAAATAAATCATTTTATTTGAAGAAAATGCTTCAAGGCTAGCATTTAAATATAAAACGCTAACGTCATTGAAACATTTACATTATTATATAAGAAATAAACAGACTGCAGTTTTGCTTAAGCGAAAATGAGCTATTTGAATATGCAACGCAATTTGAAATAGAATGTAAGTAAATATCTTACTTTTCACAAACCATGCGAAACATTAGCACATTGTAAAAATAATGGAGTGAGAACGTTAAGTAGTTACTAGCTTTGTTAAATCAATGACCTCTATCGGTATAATTATACTAATTACTTGCTAGCTTTTCATAAGAGAATATGGTATATGTTTTTTCATCACACTCTACCCCATATATAACAGGATAGGCAGAGGGAATTAATTGTTAAGATACTCATTGCATTACATTGTAGTAAGTATCGGAACTAGCCGGCACTCTTTGTCTTGCTATCTCATTCTCGACTGACAATTGAAGACATAACCATCGCGCTTACAGCCTAATGCTATGCTGCTCCGCAACGACGGTCTCAACTCGATGGTAAAAGGTAGTGTTGAGTTCCGCCGCTCCACACGCAATGCGTCGCACCTATGGAGACATTACTCAATCGATGGTAGAACATGAAAAAAACACAAAATTATTTCTAAGTTTAAGATATTATTTCGAATAATCGAACTAACAACCACCGCGTGTATAAAAATATATTTTTCCCTGTCCATTGTTAATAGAAATTATTTAATTTTAGATTAATTGACGAGTTTTTCAAACAGAACAAATGCATGTAACATTCGACACTTCTCACTTTACCTAGACAAATATCAACACAATCACAATATAGCCATCTCAAATATGAATCCATTAATATTAATTTACCCAAAAACAAGTAGATGAAGTAATTCTATTCATATGTTTAGCATATTATCGCATAATCGTGCAATCTGCTTTGAAATTTCAACATTTACACAGGCAGAACAAACGTGGCGTGACTCTGGTGTATACTTACACGCAGTAGACCACGCATCATTATTAATTATCGTGAAAGAAAATTAATTATTTATTACTAAAGTAACAGTATTTTGTACACATTAGTAAAAGTTCTTTTTTTAAATTTGAAATAGAACTTTTATTTAGGCGTGTGGTTTTTGGCGTCACGCGATTGCGGCCTTATATAAAAACGTAGGCAGAGGGATCCGAGTGTTAAACCAATGCGTTCCTTACTCTCCGCACAATTTTCCGACACTGCGTATTGATTGGTTTAACCTATTTAACTAAATTGGACATTAATGAAAATGTTTATAGTTGTGTTTTATAAGAAAAAATGTATTTTATGATCATTAATGATTGAAATTACGCTGTCTTGTAGCGGTCTCATGTCGCTTGTACCATTGTGATTTAAAAATAACTTAAAACCGTGTTAAAGTAAAAAGAGGAAAAAAAAACTATTTATAAATTATTACGGTTATAAAAAAAATAGAATATCCATTTAGCATGGTCGCCCTACACAATATTGTTGATCTACGATTCGCTGTTAGAGCAAATTCGTGTCCCAATTACGAGTGCTAGGTAGTAGGTGTAAACAATATCTAGAAATGTCGAATACCTTATTTAATTGCTATTAAAGTCAAATAACTTATAATATGATTCACTATAGTTTCAGATTTCAGTACGATCAATAAAGTGCTATTCTTGGCGCTTGCATTGGTCGTAGCGTCGAATTCAGCTTAAAAGAATGTTTATTTTGAAAATATTTTCGTATACCCAGTGAAAGTATAGAAGGAGGGAAGTAATTTTCTTGGCATTATGGCTTCTCTGACCCATTGAATTCTACCGATTATTAGAAATCAAGAATGATTAAGGTATTTAAGGTTCCGTACATCAAAAGGACATTTATAGGAGCACTTCTATACATATCATACAAAATGAGTGCCCTCCTATGTTCAGTATGTTTTAAAATTTTTTAAACGTCATTTAGATTTCAGAATTTTAACATCAATAATTTTAACTAATTCTTTTCCAAAAAGCACCACTGACCACAAGTATTTTTTTTAATATTTTTTGCAAATAAAAAAAAACAGCAAATTTCTTTCTAGGAGTGTAAAAAAATAACGCAGCCGAAATGAACCTGCGCCCTTAGATATCAATTATCATATTATATGTAAATACTTCATTGGTGAACCGTTATTACACATTCTCTTCTTGCATGGATTTTTTTAAACAGTTGTTCGAATCTTTTGTTCTTCACAGTACATTAAGATGTATTATATTTAACGTTATTCACATTTTTTAACTTATACTTCCCTTTTTTCACTAATGGCCCACAATTTTTTAATTTTCTAACATGACTTGTGTTATTTTACCTCTTTTGTATAATAATAAAATAAAAGTAAGTACTTAACTATTTCTAAAGGGAATGCAAGGTCGACTATAAAAACCCCCTTTCAAGCTGTTCCAAGTATACAAAACCAAGTAAAGGGGATATAACAATTGCTTCTTTATCCTTTTACTAATATATTATTACTAGCGACCCAAACGCGGCTTCGCCCGCTTAAACTTATTGCTATTCAACAGCCAAATTATTAAAAAAAAATATAGGCCATGTGTTATTCAGCTGTATAGGTTATATTATATTAGTGGGAAGTTTCATCTAAATCAAGTAAAGTGAAACAAACACCCCCATCCTCACAAGTTCTCACTTTTATATATATTAGCAGCAATTATATTTGAGTTGTTCATTATTATGTGAAAAAGTCATACAATAATATAATATGTTATATTAAGTATTATGTTAAAACTATGTAACACGCAGTTAGTAAGACCTAATATTACTTTGTAGTTAATGTAATAGCTTTTAGGGTGGCAGAACCCAATGCAGTACTTTTTTAATATTTTTTACTCACATGTATAGGCAGGCACTTCTGAATTGTTTTTTATTAACATAAAATGTCAGAATAGTATAATTTTTAAAAACTAACTTTTAAAAATATTTGAACCGACAACTATTGCAGTCAGGCTTATCTATATACATTGTTTTTCTTTTGGCGAATTTTATTTTTTTATAAAAATCGGAAAAAGAAACCAAAACATCAATAAAAAAAAGCATGTCTTATTTGCATTGCAAACTAAATTGAAACGTAGACAATGGCCGCAATGATGGCTGAAATGGTTATTGATTGTAAATTTACAACAATCGAGCTAACAAGTTGGAGACAAGTACGAAAAATAATCAATTCCGAAATATTCTTTAAAACTATGCTACTTAAAGATCAAATCGGCTTGAAGCTAAATATTAAGTAATATTAGTATGTAAGACGACCACTCCAAGGCCAGTGTAAATAGAGACAGGAAGCACGATTATTTTAGAACAATTTGTGTTGCCTAGTTAGGCACCCAAGCGACATGGATACTAATTGAACATCTAATGTACTAACTGAGTCCCACTCAGAGACATCTATTAGAGTTTAAGTGACCTTAAATCGAAATTCTGTTAGTTGTAAAGTCCTGTAGTGGCGCAGTAGCGTAAACGTGCTACTGTAAAAGCGGTGAATTGTGAATTTGATCCCAACTTGAAGAAGTGAAATTTTTAAAATTTTCATTTCCTCGCACTGCTAACGAGGGAAAGCGCGGCGTTGAGTTCTGCCATTCAACACGCAATGTCTCTAGAATTCGGTAGAAATCGGGGAACGGAAGTGTCTTAATGGGAAATGAGTGATAGTGGACGAGGCGATCCAATCATCGTCAATAGTGTATTAAAATTAAAAATAATAATAAGTCTTGCCAATAATAGAAAGAAACAATAACTTTTTGTCTCTACAAAAACATGTACGAATAAATACGCAACTTGGGGCGTCTGGCGTCGTCTTACATTAACAAGTCAACAAATAATGACACGAGTAGTTACGGGTCAAATTTCAATGGAATTACCATTTTAAATTATTAAAATTTTCTATTATAGATAGTTAAATTAGATTGACTTTAAACAACGAATAAGTATTATATTATGTTCTTTAAATTATATCCGTTTCCCTCATTATCAATTCCTTAAAATGGATGCAAACTTGCGAATAGCGCTCATTTTTAAATATGGACATAGGTCATGGGGTCGACTCCCACTCGGAGAAATGAAGTAATATGTTCATTTCTTCGCTGTGGTTACAAGGTGCAGAGTTAAACCACTGAAAATTCAATGCCTCGAAAATTGGGGAAAAAAGTGGAGATCGTAGTGTCTTAACATTAAGTTTCCTCTGCCTATCCTGCTATATGTGGAATACAACGTGAAGCTAAAGAAAATAGAATAGGAAAAATATGGTTAGGATCTTCCATTTTAGAAAAATGTTTATCTTCCGAAATTAGCCGAAGATTACATCTTAATCATTTCCAAATGATAATATTTCAAAGCAAATAATAAATTAATTATTAATGTAAATATCCTTTCAAGCTTCCGAAGGTCAGATTCAGTAATTTAAATTGATATTGATATTTTGAAGGAACCGGTTTCCCACACTGTTGTGAAGATCACCTAAAGCCGAATAAATAAATGGCGGTGATGTATCGCAGCATCATAAATTATGTTAATTTCTTTGGAGAATATGTTTTTTGTATAATTAAGTAATCAGGAAATAAAAATGTCATATGATTAATTTTCATAGAAAAACTATGTGGTAACATTTTATTTATTTGTTGGGTACGTTTTCCCTTGAAAACGTACCCAACAAATAAATAAATCGCTTATCATTTTTAATAATTAAATTATTATTAATTACTTAATTAGTATGGAAAATTCGAGGCCAGTCGTGGTGTAGAGGCACAAGCGTGTTACAATAAACGCAACAGGTTGTGGGTTCGATTCCTATTCCAGGAAATGAAATATGTATTATTTTTATTTTTTCGCTTTTGTGTTGAGGCGCAGCGTTGAGTTTCAATACTCAACACGCAATGCCTCCAACTTTGGCGGGAGGTGGGGTGCGGATCGTCTTAACTCTCTCTGCTTACTCTGTTAAAATGAGGCATTGAGTCCGAATACAGCATGAGGATGACAAAAACACAATTTTGTGGTCAACATGGTTTAAAAATATACGTGATAGTTGTAAGTTCGATCCCCTCTCGGGGAAACGATTGTATTCAAATTGTTTTAAGTTTCACTCATTAGTTACATTTTAATAGGTTACGTATTAAGATTTGAAATTAGGTAAATAAAGTAAATATTTCCAGTTTTCACACTATGTTCTTGGTGGCTACCTGTTCTCTCTAAGCGAAAAATATGTGAAAATGAATTATTAAATTATTTTTTTTCAGTAAACTACAAACGAAGTATAACCTCTATGTATTTACAATTATATGTTTACGTATCTCCGTATGTATATACCTATACATATATAAAAATATGCGAGTATGTTTGTCAGTACTTAGTCATTCATTCATAGGAGTATTTCATATATCATGTTTATTACAACAATTATATGCATTTCATTAACTACTAAACAAGAATGCATATAAAAAGAATTTATGCATATAATACATATGTACTTAATATTATGAAGAATATGTATAAAAAAACTAGAATATAAATACCATAAGAACATCCGGTATGTAGAACAAGTGGCATAAGTGGAGCAATAAAAATAACTTTAAACAAGAATTCACACGTGTTCATACTTATCTTGCACGTCATATGTAAGGCATTTTAGATCGTTTTTTTTTATATATTTACGCATCTACCGCATTAATTGGGATAGAGAGTAGAGAGTAGAGGTAGAGGGGCAGAGAGGTCATAGTGCTGGAACATATCGTTCTTCAATTGTTTACTTTTTTTTAAAGGTCATGCAATAATGCGTTTTGTTTTTTTTTTAAACGTGTGACTATAGGGTGGAGAAGTGTCTTGATAGGAACGGAGCATCTTAACACTAGATTTCCAGGTTCCATCTGCCTACCCTGCTATGTGCATAAAGTTAAAAAATAATTACTCCCTCAACTATTCAATATGATGAAAAATAAAATTTGGAAAGATAATTGTTTCAGCATTAGGTTTCTGCCTCCACTGGCGGTGACCCCCAAAAGGTGAGCAATCCTATAAAAGACTTCCAAATAGATATATAAGTCATGTGTCATACATACATCAATCACTTAATACTTTCAGTTTTATGTCTTTTTCATGGGGTATGATTGTGCGAATTTATATATTACTTTTTTTTATTACCACGGTCATTGCTCTCGGTCAATGCCTCTTAATACGTTAGACCAAATTAGTCACTAAACTACTATAGAACATAAATATTATTCTATGAGAGTGTAAAAAATATATTTTTTCGCTAGTTAACATTTACGGCTCTGTCTACGTTTTCTTTAGCATTGGGTACTTATGTAGTATGTAGAGAATAGAATTGAGCTTTAAAAAAGGCTTAGAAGTGAACATATAATCTGTGAATGCATATTGCACCTTTAAACTTGTCAATAAATACTTCACCGAACGACTCTTATAGATTATTTTTATTCTGTTGTACAATATGAAGAGGATAGGTGTTCCTAGTTCTTGGGATACACTTGTTCTATACCAATTAATATAAACCGGAAACCATCTATATATTATAATAGTATATATTTATAATTATTTTCAATT
>JAEBDU010007089.1:0-15025 GCA_016802625.1 Heliconius numata | reverse complement strand
ATCGGAACAACTTACCTCGGTAACTTTTAGCCCCGCTCTCCCCTACTCATGGAGATAGAAATAAATAATAAAGTAGTTCACGCAGGCGAAGCCGTGGCCGCTAGTGTTATATAAAAGTGTCTGAAAATTCAAAACATTTTATTTTTCATTTCAGATGGGCATTTCTAGCATATTTTCGTCTAAAAGTGACCTGACAGGTATAGGCACTTATAGGACATACTCTCCTGAAATATCTCAAGCTATTCACACTGGCTACTTATCGGTGGATGAGCAAGGACTTTCTGCTGCTGCTGCATCTGGATTCGCTGCCATTGCGTTGTCGTACGACGAGCCAGCCGCTATCTTTCAGGCCAGCAGACCATTTTTAGCTGTTCTATGGGACACACAGTTTGCTATCCCTCTATTCATAGCGAGAATTGAGAACCCTTCACAGTAATTTATTTTATAAACTGTATATGTAATTTTCTATAATATTAAATAAGTTTTATATATATTTTTCTAAAAAATATGTTTTATTTCTTATTCTTTTCTTTTTGTAAAAAAAGTTACATAAAGCAATAACCGTAAACAAAATAAGTAACTTAAAGGTATATTTATTTTATCTTATAAAAATAATACTTTGAGCCATTTCATCTTTTATCTTCTTTTCGTTTTCTAAATGTATTTATTATGGGATCGTCAGCGAAAATTCTAAGATTCCCCTTGTAATATTCCTCAATTTCTTGTAAGCTTTTACCTTCGGTTTCTGGCAAGAAGAAATACAAAAATATCGTTCCCAGGAAGCCGAAAGTGGCATATGTGGCGAAAGTGCCCCATAGTTTGACACTGCTTTCTAAGTTAATTAAAGTTTTTGAACCTAAAAATGAAAATAAGTAATTGCTCGCTGCCGACAATCCTTGGGCTGTAGCACGGCTCCTGTAAAATACATTAATTTAGATAAAAAATGCATTATTCTTCTTTATTTTTCTTTGATTGAGAAATTAGTAACAATAATCGTATTATTAATATTTGTTTTATTATTGACTATAATTATGATGAATTTATTTTAGAGGGGGTTATATGAATTGATGATAACTAATTATTTTTAAATATACATATACAATTTAAAAATCATACAATTTCTTATAAATCTCTGAGAGTTATCTTTAGCACTTTAGAATTTAAGAAATAAAGGAACATTATTTAAATACATTTATGTCTATGCAAATATATATAAAAAAAATATTAAAATTACCTGAAGGGGAACACTTCACCCAGCAAGACCCAAGGTATACCCAGGCCCGTGAATATAGTCAATAAGTACAGCAGCACTAGCGGCACCACACTAGTGTTCTTTGGAAATGTTTTAGGATCATATGAAAAAACTTTGTCATCTAAGTTTTGCCTCGCATATATACTAAGTAACACGCAAATTATAGCGCTAGCAAATATTGATGAAATCGCAAGTTTTCTTTTGCCAACAATTCGGATTACAGCGACTACAAAAATACCCGTGACGAATGTCAAAATACCGACCATTAACTGAAAAGTAGAAAAAAAATGTTACTTTCACAGTAATGAATTAAGATTTGTATAACTAATATATTTTCATTTCGTCACTTTGGTAACTAAGCAAAGCACGGCCTTTAGTTCCATCATTTAACACGTATGTCTCAAGAGTTCACAAGAAAGTGGGGAATGGAAATGTCGTAATGGATTGTCTCTGCCTATCCTGTAATGTTCGGAATACAGCTCACGCTGTAAAAACATTATTCGGAATTTCTCTGGTTCTACTAATGTCTTCTCAATTTTTTATATATTAAATATATTACAGTTCTTTAAGTTAACTTAATTAATTAACGAAAAAAAAACAGGATAGTAATTTCGACCCAATATTATTAACTACAACAATATTAATATGAATAATGAATAAACAAATATCACACTTACAACAATCTGCTTTCCTTCTTGTGCCATACCAAAAGCTCCACAGACGTTTACCAAATTTGGCTTAATCGGTGTCAGTCCACTCATCACAAAGAACAAAAAGTACATCATCACTAATGACAATGGTCTTAGCGTCTCTTTGCAAAGCATCACATACCTAAACTTCAGCATACGCCTGAAAATGAACATGAAAATAAATACTTTTTTTTAGATAAACGTTTACTTTTTTATTAAATTCTAAAAGTTATAAGAATAGTTTCATTCGTCTAGGTAGGTACAATTGAAAAGGAAGTAGTTACTGCAATTGATTCTATCGCTGTAATAGCTCAATTAGGTTTGTTACATCGGAAGACAACAATTTGTCTATTCTGATTGCCTATAGTCCTCCTCAGAGAGGGGAGTCGGGAGGATTGCTTGCATTTAAAATATTTTAAAGTCCCTAAAGTAAAAAAAAACAGATATATCGAGGAAATATACTGTTTTTTCCTCGTTGTATCTATTCTCTTGTCACAGCCTTCTAAGCTATATTTAAATGCATTTGATTTCGCATTTACCTTTTAAACCAATTCATGGAATCATGTGGGCATGTTTTAACGTTTTGCTCTAGGCTGGAGCATATTACGCAATTTTGTAAATTTTTACTATAATTACTCAAATCGTCAAACTCTTCTTTAACGTTATCTGG
This sequence comes from Heliconius numata, assembly GCA_016802625.1. Lineage (NCBI taxonomy): Eukaryota > Metazoa > Arthropoda > Insecta > Lepidoptera > Nymphalidae > Heliconius > Heliconius numata. The sequence goes on along the minus strand of JAEBDU010007089.1, from coordinate 12,414 downwards.
TGAAGTCCATCCGCGCAGTTTGCAGAGAGACTTTAAAGCTTCTTCATCTCTTTGTCTCATTAGGAGCCAAACTGGCGTTTCTGGTGACTGTAAAGTTAAATTTGTCCTTTCTATATTGTTAACATATATTTTTTTCATTGCTATGTTTAAAATGTAAGGTGTTAAAAATCACATTGTTAAATTACATTGAGGAAATACCTCTGTTGTTCAATGTCAATAATGTGTAAATTTCTAGTTCTTAAAAAAAAGACTTATATATAATTTAAAAATTCTGTGATAGTTTTTGAACAGATTATCAATTTTGCTAATTAAATTCTTCATACTTAGTTGATTAATGATTTTTCACAGATTACCAATTTTGAAAGCAAATAGAAATAAAACACTTAATTCAAGACATACTTACAAATATAACCATAAGCATGGATGCGATAGGTGCTACGAGACATATGAGAGCAGCAGTCCGCCACTCTACAATGGTACCCAAAAAGTACATAATAAGAATGCCAAAAGATGTACAGAATTGCGTCACAGTGCAAAGTGCACCACGGATTGAGGGTTCACTGTAACGGAAAATTATAATTCTTAATATCTATTACCAATTATTTTAAATAAATCAGATCCAATAAATCAGCTTCACGCTGTATCCCACACAGCAAGGTAGGCAGAGGGAATCTAGTGTTAAGACACTCCTTTCCCCACTTTTTGCCGTATTCTGGAGGTATGCGTGTTGAGTGGCAGAACTCAACGCCGCGCTTTTGCCTTGACGCCAGAGCGAAGAAATGGAAATATAAACGTAAATAAATATTTCACCTCCTCGAATGGGAATCGACCCCCAAACGTCGCTTTACAGAGCTAGGGTATGAAAATATTAGATCATTTTCTCGAGTGGGAATCGAACCTGCAACCTTTCCCGTTTTCAATTACATAGTTGTGCCGCTGCGCCATGACTGACCTCAGATGAAATTGAAGAAATAAAATTAACTCATACCAAGGGAAAAATATTAAAAGTTTTATTTATTATTGAAATTAATATCTATTGATATTGAGAAGGTTAAAGTAGTATTTTTTTTATTTGAGCGTCAACCTTCGGTTACTGCCTTGGTTTTTTAAAATAAAAATAAATACATAATATAATTATTGAATTCATTATTTTTATTTATTTACAAACAATACTGACTTGTTGAAAAACGGTGTCACTGGGTCGCGAATATTTTTAAAAATTATAAAAAGGAAAATTTCTAAATAACGAGATATTATAAATTCGATAGTAACTCTGTCTGTCTGTCTGTCTTTTACGCAATCAGGCCCAAACCGCTAATTTAATTGTGATAAAATACTCATATAGAGATACTTGAGGGTCTCGGGATGAACATAGCATACTTTTTTTTCTCATATTTGTAATATTGTCGATATATACAAATATATTAAAATACTTATTAATTTGATATGCAATTTATTCCGCCCTATTAATAACAACCGTCGCTATGCGACCGTTACTAAGCAACGATTTGCAAAGTTTTTTGTTAGGAAACGTCGCTCAAAATGAGCTTGCTTAACGCATCTCTCTATTGAAAATTGAAAATAATTTCATAAATATATTTAATAAATATTCGCATAGTTCAAGCGGGCGTAGCCGCGTTCGGGTCCACTAGTTATATATAAAATAGTATGTAATAGATGCTGGCGTTAAGTTGGATATGATCGCTACGAACGACAAACTTAATATAAATACATATTTTATTTAATACAAGAATCCAAAGGCATTCTATACAATGTAATTGTTTATATGAAAACTTATAAAGTAAACTAGTAATTGACATCGACTTATACCTAAATAATTACGTCTTTAATTATTATTTAATAAATTAAAGACTGTTCTCACAGTATACCTGATTTCTCCTACATATGAGTTGATAGGCGCCTCCATGATACCAGAACTAACACCAAGCAAGGCGTTGGCAGTGAACAGAGCTGGAATGCTCCAAGAGTAATACATAATAACCCATGCTATTATCATAGGTATGTTGACGAGAAAGTTGGCTCTTTTCCTACCAAAATAGTCCACTACAGGCCCAGAGATGAGCGCACCAGCAGGCTGTGATAGAAATGATACACTTCCTGAAATAATGGAAGAATTATTATAAAATTGTTAGATCCTGATAAAATTATACTAAATTATCATTTTTTTTTAGTTTGTCAAAAATATCATTGAATAAACTATCGTTCGTAACGGTACAGTGTCTACTATCTATCAGTTTCACGCTTTATCCCACACACAGAGGGAACCTGAGAACCTAATGTTAAGTAAATTTTCCAAAAATAACTTACCGAACCAAGAAGCTTGCGTGTCATCTAAAGATAATCCCTCTTTGGCATTGAGGAGTGCGGGAATCATGATAGTTGAGAAGTTGATGGCCATTCCAAGGTCGAATAGCAACAAAAACGAAGAGGATGAAGCAAGAAACTGGAAATTAACAAATTAAATGTAAAACATATTTTTTCAGCTTCACATTGTATGCCGCATACAGTAGGGTAGGCAGAGGGAACCTAGTGTTCAGTTACCCCCTTTCCGCCGAAATCTGGAGGCTTTTACGTGTTGAGTGGCAGAACTCAACGCCGATTGGCCTTAACACCAGAGCGAAGAAATGCAAATATAAATGTAAATAAATGTTTCATGTAAAAACTCATATCTGAAACGATATACAACACTTAAATTTATTAAATTGACTCTCAAGGTATCAGTATTATTTTTGCCGAATTTTTAATTTCTTAATTATGTATGTATGTCAATGTATGTAAGCTAATATAACGAACAATTAATTTCAAAGTAAATACTGCTAAAAAATTTATATCTTTTAAATTTTGTTAAATTTATTCAGGCATTAGCACATTTTCTATTTTCTACCCAATTTCGGAAATAAAAACCGGACAAGTGCGTGTTAGTTTTGATTTCCTTTATAGTGTCGAAATATGCGTTTTTTGTCGATGACAAGGACAACGACGAGCTACAAACTGATCCTATAAGAGTTCTTTTTTTCCTTATAATGTACGGAACCCTAAATAACCGGTTAAGTGATTTCATACAAAAGAACAAAAAAAATCGTACAAATTACATAAATTTCGTATTTTTTGATAACGTTGATTTAGAACCCTATAAGGGTTCCGTGTTTATCTGTGTACGGAACCCTCAAAATCCAAAAAAATATTATAATCAATACAATAGAAAATGAAGTTAAAATGCGTGACAAATTGTTTGTCGAACTACAAAGAGTATTTGCTATGTTCTGTTTAAAATTCATACGCAAATACACGGATAATTAGTATACCAAATGTTTTTCCATTATTTCCATATTGTTATTAATGATTTCCAACATAAACGCATGTACAAAGTAATATTTGCAAAATTAAACAATAACGATATTCTTTCATATTTTGTTCAGCTTCACGCTGTATCTCGCTAATAGAAGAGTAGGCAGAATATATGCGAAATAAAGTGGAAAGCTGTATTCCGTATATTTCTATATAAATAAATATTGAAAAGTATCAAAATATTAATTTAAAAAAAAATTGTATAAATATTCAGTTATATTATATTGTTTTGTATTTACATTTCGTATTTTTTGAAAGGTACTCTCTGTGTTCTGCGCCTGATATTTATTTTTATCTATCTATATATATAAAATCGAAAGGTCACTCACTCATCAAAAACTATCAGAGCTAGGAGTTTTAAATTTTGCACGTAGGTTGTTTATAGGACCTAGGTGCTCGCTAAGACGGGAATTTCCAATATTCGACTCCTCAGGGCTTGTTTTCGGGGTTGATAGTTTGTATGAAACTTCGTGATTACAAATGCTAGGAGTTTCAAATTTCTTATAGGACGTAGATACTCAAGGAGACAGAAATTAATAATAACGTAGTTCACGCGGGCGAAGCCGCGGGCGGGCCGCTAGTCTATATATATAAAATCGAAAGGTCACTCACTCATCACGAAATCTCAGAAAGTACATGTGCTAGGAATCTCAAATTTTGCATAGGAGTTACTTATAGCACGTAGGTGCTCGCTAAGACGGGAATTTGCAATATTCGACTTCTAAGGGGTTGTTTTTGGGGTTGAAAGTTTGTATGAAACTTCGTTACTACAAATGCTAGGAGTCTCAAATTTTACATGGACATCACTTATAGGACGTAGGTACTCATGGAGACAGAAATTAATAATAACGTAGTTCACGCAGGCGAAGCCGCGGGCGCGCCGCTAGTATAATATATGTATATATCATGATATCTTGTCACCATTAATAGAAATAAAATGCGAACTGCTCTTGTAAAGTGTAATATAAATTATTAATAGATAAATATTATTATAACTTCTTAGAAGTCAACCTGTTAATACCAAACTACAATAATAGCAGTTATATTCTAATGATAGGTTGTAAATCTAATGATTGTTATCATTATTGAAATAATATTATTGTAAACACTTAGTTCAATTATAAAATAGTTTCACGTACCTGAGAAGCTACCGACCGAAGTCTACTCGCTCGCGGAGAAGTCCCATCGATTTGCAATTTAAACACCATTGTATTAATTTAAAAAATATTTTTTTTCACAATTAATAACAGTTATTTATTATTTCTTCACAAAAAACAGTTATTTTTAACTATTTTAAATTAATTAAAGGTACCGACGACATTTTCCAATACCGGCGAGGTAACGCGCCTGGCACGCTATAACGAATACTGTAAAGTGAGTTTGTGGTTATTTTTTGTAGGGCGAAGAATAGATTCTCTTTATATTGTTATCAGTAACGCTAAAGACATCTGTCGTTTACATGTTAATGAGAGAAGCTTCAAGTTTATATATGATTTAAAGGAACGCACAAAATAAATACTTATTCATACTACTGAATGACTAAATATTAATATTTTGGAAATACCCGCTATAGGTTGTGGGTTCATTTCACACTCGTAGAAATGAAATATTGAATTAATATTTTCATTTCTTCGCCCTGGTGTCGAGTTGCACGGTTTTGAGTTTCGATACTTAACAGGAAATGCCTCCCGAATTCGGCGGAAAGTGGGAAGCGGAGTGTCTTAGCACTAGGTTCCCTCTGTCTGCTATAGGCGGGATTTAAGCTAGTGCTGTAAATACAAGAAGAGAAATACCTAGTTTGTTTCGTTATATAGAAAATTCAGTTCAAATAAGTATACTTTTCAATTTGGTTTCAGTTCAAATATTGCATTTCTAATAAACTTAATCATATGTATAGCTTTACGCTGTATCCTGCACACAGCAGGGTAGGCAGAAGGAACGGAGGGCTAAAACTCTCCGCATCCAATTTTCCGGTGAATTCTGGAGGCTATAATACTATTTCTTTGATAATAAAATAAAATATTGTACTAGACGCGAACATATTTTTTTAGTTTATAGCCTGGTTCGTGATAAACACTAAATTGGATATTTTTTCCAATTTTATTTGAGATCGTAATATAACATTGTATTATGTTGTTTTGTATTTTGTTATTAGGTAAGTCGTGTTTCTCTCTCTAAGTGTAAGTGTTATGGCTCATTGTAAAATGGATTTAATTATTTTCAGTGGTAAACGCTGCCGTTCGCTCGAAACAACATCTGCAAGGCGTAAATATTATTTTTTTGTATTTTAATAGATTTGTTAGGAATTTTAAGTGAAAATTCAGTTATTGATTTAAATTAAATTGTTTTAATATTTAATTAAAAAAATTCTTTGGGCTGTAGTATTTAATTAATTTTTGTTTTCATAAAATCAACGTAAGTTTCATTGTGATTTATTTACAAAAAAAATACAAATACTTTTTTATAGCTTCATGCTGTATCTGTAGCTTCACACTCTGTTCCCATTTAGAAACTTCCTATCCTTACTTTGCTCTTTGTACGCATTTCGTGGCGGAACCCAACGCCGCATTACCAGAGCGAGGAAATAAAAATATTGAATATTATTATTTTCTTCATATAAAATCGTATAATTACATTATTGAAGGCATTTTATATTTTACGACGTTAACTACATAAGTGACTTATTGTAAACATGTTCTTAGAATTTACAATTTAAACAATTTGCGACATCTTAGTGATGTTTGTACACTTATTTGCATTTAACATGCTATGTGTAAGAAATTGTATGTAATAAAAAACCGGGGAAGTGCGAGTCGGACTCCGGCACGAAGGGTTCTGTACCCATTATCTATGAAAACGACAAAAAAGACACGTTCGTTTTATAGGAGGCTCCCTTATTTATTTATTCTCCTTTTTAGTATTTGTTGTTATAGCGGCAACAAGAATAATTTTAACTTGAAAATTTCAACCATCTAAATATCACAGTGTATGAGATACAGCCTGGTAAAAGACAGATAGATAGACAGACAATGAATCTTAATATTGAGGTTCCGTTTTTTCCTTTGGGTACAGAACCCTAACAATTAGAGAACCTTGATTTCGTGGTTAAATATAATAGTGTCCTAAACGTGTGAAAAATTAAGGATGGACTATTGTAGGCATATAGGTATATATGCAGATAAAACTTCTTCTCCGTTTTGCTCTTAAGTTCGAGACTTAGTGTTGAGTTTCCCTTTCTCGTGTGAGAATCGAACCTGCAACGATCGCGTTTTGCCAATTTGTTTATATTTTTTATTTTTTTAGAGTACTGTATCCCGCACACATTAGGGTAGGCAAAGGGAAAGTGTTAAGACACTTTTCCCATTTACCGCCGAATTCTGGACTCATTGCGTGTTCAACGGCGGAACTCAACGCCGTGCTTTGCCTCGTCAATTATATATTACGAAGTATGAACCTAAATTTTTTTTATTCATATAAATGTAATTTGTAATACGATAACGGGATCAATATCGTTATACTTTACCGTTATTTTATTTTTACAGCCAATAAACTTTTGCGATTTGGCTTCGACTTGTCTTCATGGAGGCGCATCACTGTGTGGAATTTCTCCTAAAGATTGCCATCGGCGACGGTTCATGGACCTGTGTGATATGTACGAATACAATTGTGATAGCAATGCGGGTATGAAGCTTATATATTTTATAAGAAATATTTAAATAAATTGTCAAGCCTTGGAATATGATAATATTAAATATTATAGAGATAATGATGTTAAGAGACTCTGTACCCACTTACCGCCTAATTTCATTTTTTCCCCCGATCTGGGAATCCAACCTACAATCGTTTCGTTTGGCTTATTTACGGATGCGCCAATTAAAATTAATTAGCAGATTTTAATATACCCATAAGCCACATATAGGCCATAAATGTGAAGATTGTGTTTTTTTCTTAGTATACGTAGATTTTTTTTGTATCCCGCTTATAGCAAGGTAGGAAGAATTTTTTTCTTAATTAGGGACTTTTTAAGTAAATAAAATACAAAAATATCAGTCTCATAGTTCTCTTAAAACGAAATAAAAATACATAATAATAACAAATATTTGCTAAAGTAAATTATAAACGTTATTTAAATACCCCATTTAACCTTAAACTCATATACCCATTTACCCAATAGGAAGAAATAAAAATATTTAATATTTAATTTCTATTTGAGTGGGGATTGAACCCACAACCTGCCGCGTTTAGTCGCATGCTGTTGCCACTGCGCATACTGGTCTCATATTTACGTAATTTTTTTATATTCAAATTTTACTTTCTCATTTATATCTAATTAATTGCTTATAATAGAAAACTAAAAATGTCTTCATAATTATGTTTATTTAGGTTTAATATGATAGCTCAGTATGACACATAGATGATCTACATACATCTCAATTATTCATATGTGGTGTCATAGATTTACCTTGTCTTGTTATCTATGACTCCAACATTTATTACGCTTTGTTAACTTCACGCTTTCTCCCGCACATTGAAGGGGAGGCAAAGGGAACCTAAGGGGTGTTAAAATACTCCTATCTTTAGTTTCCATCCAATTATTGAGACGAGATTTGTGAATTTAAAAAAAATTACATGAAATAAAAAAGGCAATAGTTTTTCTATTGTTTTATTTGTAATTTTCCGTAGGTAGGTAATTTGTGTATCGACATTGATAAGAAAATCTTCATTTAAATACAAAAAATAAAAAAAACGTGCTTAAAAGTATTTTTTCGTTTTCCTGGTCGCCTTTTTTCTGTGGACCAAAATAACGTTTTAGGGATTTCTTATATTTTCTTTCTTTTCCTTTTTCTTTCTTTCATTGATAGATAGATTCTCGAAAATAGTTTCATATCTAGTGAGTTACAAAAATTTACAAAAATCACAAATTGAGGGCATTATTAAACACCTTGACTGTTTCTCGTTATTAGATTAGGTTATTGATTTTTAATGACAGTTAATTGATTCCATTGTATTTAAATAGAATTTTAAATTCCTATAATGCTTAATTAATTTTTTTTAGAATTATTGATTCTCATAAGTATAAAATAAAATCCGTCGTGGTGCCGCGGCACAAGGGTGTGACTGCAAAGCGACGGTTGTGGGTTCGATCCCCACTCGAGGAGGTGAAATATTTGTTTACGTTTATATTTCCATTTCTTTGGTATGGTGTCGAGGCAAAGAGAGGCGTTGAGTTCTGCCACTCAACACGCATTGCCTCCAGAATTCGGCAGAAAGTGGGGAACAGAGTGTCTTAACACTAGGTTCTCTCTGCCTACTCTATTGTGTGCGGGATACAGCGTGAAGTTGATTTTTGTTATGAAATCTTTTAGCCGGGCAATTTTATAAAAATATAAAAATCGGCTATAAGCGCACAATGAGACTGAAAGTTGGGAATAATATATATAGCGATGCACATAATACGGTCCACAAGTTGTGGCTGTTTGACAAGCTTTCTGATCTATTGCATTTATACAATGCAATAGATCAGAAAGCTTGTCAAACAGGGAGAAAAAAAATCAAATCTAAGAAAAAATCTCAGGCTCAAATCTGTGCAGCTAACTTAAGAGTAGCCACAACTCGTCGAACATACTATACACGTCATACATAACGGCAAATACGTGAAGATAAAACAATTTTTAAAATTTTAAAACAGTGATCGACGTAGGCCTTGGATGTCTTGGATGTAATGTCTTATCAAAACATGGCCTTCATTTCTTGTTCTAGTATTTATAAATATATGGAAATAATCTTTTTCAATTTCTATATTAACACGTTTTTATTAATTTCACTACAGTCATTAATTAATGTAAGGGTAAGAAAATCTTGTTTTCACTTTTGACCTACCTCTTGCAGAATTATTTTTATATTCGAGGACAAACTATTATAGAATATATTCATTATATCATATTTAACAAATTATTAACTTTTTCTTATTTGTTGTTTTTATTTTATCCAAAATGTCGGTCATAGGAGGTATTATGTCTGGATTTCAGCTTATCTCTATAGTTTGTTTACATTAAGCAATATTACATTTTTTTATAATTCGTCGGCATCGTAGCGCAGGGACAAGCATATAACTGTAACGCAATTGGTTGTAGGTTCAATTTCGATTCGGGAGAATGAATGAATATTTTCATTTCTTTCCTTTGATCCAAAAACGCGGCCTAAATTCTCGCCACTCAACACGCAATGCCTCGAAAATTCTATGGAAAGTGGGGAAAGGAGTGTCTTAACACTGGGTTCCCTCTACGTACCCTGCAATATGTAAGATCTAGGGTTGAAGCTAAAAAAAACTATATATTTATAATAAATAAATAAATTTCAACCTAATATGTTAATTATAATTTAAATATCTTCTTTATAAAAATCGTGTTACTGCTTTTGAATTCACATTCGAAATAATTCAATTAAAGTAACGGTGTCAAGGTTATTAAATAATCTAAAGCATATAACTAAACGTTTTAAACGATTATGTTTTGTTAAGATTAGGCGTAAAATAATGAGACAAATAGGTTAAGTCAGTCGTTAAAATATTTTTTTGCCGTATAGGCAGAAGAAGCCTAGTGTTAAGACACTCCGTTCAAATAATAGTATATTTTGAATGTAAATAATATAACATATGCAATAGACTAAATATAAAAGGTGGTTCTTTCCGCCGTCTACATAAACGGATACCGAGAATAATCTCTTAGGAATTTTTAAATATGTAAAATAATTAGTATTTTGACATTAGATTATCTCTATCTTCTCATGATTCTCCTTCTTACCTTCTGTAAAAAGCGGAAAAAGCTAAAAAGTTTTTTTTATTAATGTAGGTATATCAATTTTGAAGCGAAGCGTATATTATAATTAATGTCTAAACAATTTTACAATGTAAAACTTTGTAGGATATTCGTATTTTTCAATTATCGTGATATTTATTGTTATTATACAAAAAACATGGCCTCCAATGAACCATGGCGGTTATATAAAAATATCTACTTTTTTACTAGTACTATGTTTTGTTTCAACCTTTTTTTTCTGTCCATTTTTCAAATTATTGCATGATAAGAAACAGATATGAACCTAGGAATGGGGGAAGGAAGCGCTAGCGTATGGCTTGTGCCTACTGCAGAATTTTTATCAACAAAAAACTAAGTCTGAATTAAAAAAGAATCTTTACACAAATATATCACTTTAATAATAATGACAAGGACGTCAGTGGGAAAAATTTTTAGATAACTCGTGGTGGCAGAACTCTGCGCTTTGTCTTGTTACCACAGCTAGGAAATGAAAATAACCCATTCCCCTAAATGGAAATTGAACCCATAACCACTGCGTTTTCATTTAAACGTTGTACCGCTGCTCTACAACGGCCTCTACCAAAATTATCATATATAAACATTGTTAAAATTATCATGATGTTGAAAGATGATATAAAAATAAATTGATAGTATTATCATAGATATCGAAAATTATGAAATGTGTTTAATATATGTACCTACATACATATATATGTCTGTATATCGTTATCTTTTAGAATATATGACGAAACTGTCAAATACATGCCCCAGCGGCCAGCAAGATAGCAGGTGCTGAATAACCAAAAAGTTGGAGTAATTGTAAATAAAACCTTTCTTAAATAAGAATATTGTTTTATTTATTTTTTCAATTCTCTTTTTTTTACCGTTTTTAGCTTGACGCTATATCTCGCACATAGTAGGGCAGTGAAATTAGGAGCCGAGTGTTAAAACACTGTTCTATTAAGACACATCCGTCCCCCACTTTCCGCTGAAGTTCTGGAGGCATTGCATATTGAGTATAGGAACTCAACGCCGCGCTTTGCCTTGTTACTATATAAATATGTTTTTACCAAATTGCATAAATACATCTTAAAAATATTGAAAAGATTTTTGAAATTGGTTTTAATGCACTTTCACGCACACAGCAGGGTAGGCAGAGGGTACCAATTACCTAGTGTAGGGACGATGTGTTCTCCATTTTCCACTGAATTCTGGATTTCCTCGATTGGGGATCGAACCAACAACAGTCGCGTTTCCATTCACACATTTGTGCCTTTGGCCTCAAATTGATATTTGATTTAATATCTATTATTGAATATTGCAAGTTTATTATGCAAAACTAAAGGTAAAATAAAAATAAAATCTTGTTTTTAAAACACATCCTTTATATTTCACATATTATTTTTAGGTTTTCTTAAAATATCACGTAATTGTGCGTCTAACAATTAACACTTATGTTTGTGCTATATACAAACACTATCGTTCATTCATCAAACAAAACCAATTCTTATTACACAACAAAATGAGGTAATCCTAAAACTTGAACCACAGAATGAGGAGAGTGGAGAGAAACTCTATTAATTATTTCTCTAGTCAGAAACCAAATTCGTCTCTTTTTAAGTCACAACAACCAGGAGATATGTCCGAAATCTCATGTAGACATTACTATTGAAATTTAGAATAAAATATCGTTAATTTTCACTTAAGTAGAAATTTATACATTTAAAAATTTTAATTTAAATTAAATATTTCTTTTAACGTACAGCCATTCGATGAACTCGTAAGTACTTTATGGCACAATAACGAAACTAAACTAACTACAATTGACTAGCATTGGCTTATTGGACTCATTTTTACTATCAATCACTTTCTTTTTCCTGAACGCATTAATAAAGAAGTCGTCAGCGAATATTTTCTTATTTCCTTTATAAAATCCTTCGATTTCAACAAGAGTTTTTTTCTCTGTTTCTGGCAAGAAGAAATAGAGATAAACAGTGCCTATGAACCCTATTATGGAATAAAACATGAAGGTTCCAGACATGTGGAAATTGGATTCCAAGTTGTAATTAGTTTTAGTGGCCAAGAAAAATATGACGTAGCCAAGTGCAGCAGATAAACCAGTCGCCAAGCCGCGGCTCCTGAAATTAAATGTTAGCAATAAATTATTACTATGAATTTAGATCTATGCTAATATAATAAAGTTAAACAGTTAGTTTCGTTAAGAGAT
>JAEBDU010007087.1:0-41821 GCA_016802625.1 Heliconius numata | reverse complement strand
AGCGTTGACTGTGGGTTCGATTCCCAATATCGACTTCTAAACGAATATAAGCTATACAAATGAATTTATGCTTTTTTTATACATAGGTATATTTTTAAATAACAACCTTAACTTAACCGTTTCTTCCAACACGTGCGTGATTCCACGCAATAGGCAGTGCACGGAATTTATCTCAATTCGCTACGACAACGGCCAATTTGATTCTAATTTAATCAGTCTGATGTAGGACAGGTCTCTGCTCGACGCTTTATTGTACAAATGTAGACGAGAAACAACAGTTTTATTTACAAAATATATATGAAATGTGCTTTTTCCTTCAGCTTCCCGCTGTATCCCGCATATAGCAAGGTAGGTCGAGTGACACTAGTGGTAAGGCACTCCGTTCTCCACGATTTTTCGAGGTATTACACGTTAGATTGCGGAACTCAACGCGGCGCTTTGCCTTAACAGAGCGAACAAATGAAAATATTAATATAAATTTAGTAATTATTAAGTATTAGGTCGTTTTTATCTTTCCTTTATTCCACTTTATTCATATTACATATAGAAAGGTGAAACCAACTGCCACTTATGCTGTAATCAGATTCGACAAATATGCATTTTACACACAATGAATCTTATATAAATATTCCCTCGAGGTTGATTTCGATCTATAATCATCGTGTGAATATAGATATTATGTTACTAAGCCGGTGGTAACAGGGAACTGAACTATTGCTCCGTTATAGGCATAAATATATACATATATTGAACGGCCATAATCGTTTGGTAGAAAATAATATTATAATTAATTCATTATCGTTAATTTAAGAACTGAGGTCGTCGTGGCGCAGCGGCACAAGGGTGTGACTGTAACGCAATGGCTGTGGATTCGTTCCCTACTCGAGGAAATGAATTATTACTCGTTAATATTTTCATTTCTTCACTCTGGCACTAAGGCCCGGCACTGAACACAAAAAACATTTGGTTGAAAGTAAGGAACGGAGTGTCTGAACACATTAGGTTCCCTCTGCCTTCCCTGCGGCATGCGTGATACAGCGTGAAGCTGTCAAAAAAATATCAAAAGAAAATGTCATAAATAAATAAATTACGTGTCATTTACGTAATTTAAAATGTACATTAAATTTATTAAAATAATTATTATTTAACCGTTACTTATGACCATTATCCTAATTAATTGATCAATTAAAATGTCATTTTGTCCAATTTAGTTACAAAAGTAAGTAATTAATATTAATGTTTTTATTATTTTGGTAGGTACTTTATGAAAGATTTTGAAATATTATTGAAGAATATAAGTTAAGCATATAAAATAAAGACAGCAATATATGCTATATTGGTATCTATCTATAGATACCATACTCATTTTCTCACGTTATCTTTAGTATGTTTTACTAAATAAAATAAATTAATAAAAAAAACACGGGCCAAATAATCTTTTCGTAATAATTTTTTAAACAAAATATAAATAATTTAAATAGATACTGTAAAATAAATTTAGTATTATAGTAATAATATTTGAAGCAATATCATCACATCCCGTATGGTCTAGTGGCTAGGATACCTGGCTTTCACCCAGGAGGCTCGGGTTCGATTCCCGGTACGGGAAATAGTTTTAGTTTGTCTTTTTTCAATTTAATTTTTATCGAGTACTTTTTGATATGTTTATTATGAAAAACAGGCAATTTCATTTCATATTATTGAAATAACTATCTTAAATGTTTTTCTTAAAAATTAATTCAATAACTCATGAATGTATTTTATTTTAATCTTTTACGTACTTTTTAAAAAAAAATACAAAATAGAAAGATATTCTGTTAATAAAAATGTTACCATTACAAAGAAAATAATATAAACCAAAATCTTAAACGAATTAAATACAAATAAACGCTTAAATAAACTTATTTATATCAGAACGAGGTCATACACCTTTCGCCAGACTTGCTATAATGCGATTTTTATTTGCATATGATGAATTTACATCCCCGAGGGAAGGTTAACGACATTGAATCAGGTAAGGATAGAACTTAATCTTTTTTTTCTTAGCTTCACGATGCATCCTACACATTGCAGACCTAGTGTTAGGACACTCCGTTCCCATTAAGACACTTCCGTTCCTCATTTTGTCTATCACTATCATAACTTTAGTTTTTCAGCGTTTACAACGTAAATTGGTTCAAGAACATTTGGACATATTTGTCGCAAGGTCGTATAGTAGAAACGTCGATAATGTTTAATTATGTCATTGATTATATTTGTATTTGTGTGTATAATAAATAAAAAATGGTTACCTACTTATTTTTTTATTATAATCGTCACGCTGGTTAAGGAGCATAGTGTTAAGACACTCCGTTCTCCATCTTTACATCTGGAACTTATTTAAACTTTTAATGATGACCTTTTATGGATGGTAAAACCCCAAATAAGAATGATGAACTCGCAGAGCTTTCCAGGTCAGTTTATGATTAACTTGAAAAGTATTCCAGGTAAAGAGTAAATAATTAATCATCGAAATAAATAAAAACTTAATTTCAATTTAAAACTACTTCATTTATAAATAATAGAAAAATAATATAACACAAGTTTTCTTTATTATGGTACAAATAACCAGAAAAAAGAACGCTATCGTTCGTCCAAAATGACTCATGAGATACGGTTTGTGTTAAATTTAAACAGTGACGAATATCGTGAAAAGGAAAATTAAAAGAATTTTATTAGTTAAGTTTTTTATTGTAAAATTCGTTTTAAGGCTAAACGATCAGTAGAAATCAACGATTTGGCCATCATCGAAACAAATTATTTTTATTACCCTTCTTTGGTAGGCAGTGTTTGTTGTTTGTTTCAGTTACTGAATACACAATGCTTTAAAAATTGGCTCAAAAGCCGAGAATTAAGTGTCTTGACACTATATCATATAAGCTCAGCATGTCATCCGTTCCCCCTCCCCCTATGAAAATTTTGAATAAACTATAACAAAATTTCAAGTTATTGTAAAACATTAACAACTATGAGATCATCTATGCCTTTCTTTATATTTCATGGTAAATGTGAACAATAAAGTTAACAAATTTAAACGATTCAGTCACGATGATAGTTTTATGAAATACTAGCGGCCCGCTCGCGGTTTCACCCGCGTAAACTATGTTATTATCCTAGTGTCTAGTGTCATAACTATGTTATTATCCTAGTATATTAGTCCTAGTGACGTCTATGCAAAATTTGAGACTCCTAGCATTTGTAGTAACGAAGTTTCATACAAACTTTCGACCCCAAAAACAACCCCTTAGAAGTCGAATTTTGCAAATTCCTGTCTTAGCGAGCACCTACGTCCTATAAATAACTCCTATGCAAAATTTCAGATTTCTAGGATATGTAGTTTCTGAGATTTCGTGATGAGTGAGTGACCTTTCGATTTTATATATATAATATAGATATACTCACTCGTAAATTTACATATTACAAACCCATAGAAAATGTACTGGAACTTTTTACAAAAATCCCAGTTGGTTAAATTTGAACGTGTTACCTACGGCTTCTACTAAGTCTAACTAAGTTATTAATAATTAGACAAATAGCATGTCGTCGTATAATTATAAACTTGTAAATGAAATATGTGGGTTTATATCTCGAGAGCTATATTAAAATTGAGGTTACATTTGTCTATAATTTAGTACGAGAGGTTCCCGTAATTTAAAACGAACTTCCCTCTGCCACCCCTCCTACCCCTGGTAGAAGAAAACAAGCCAAAACACTCGGTAAATCTAGTAAATGGTGTTACTGAGTCATACTAGTTTTAATAAAGCTTTACGCACTGCAGATTATTCATTCAATCAACCATTACGTCTTTCGTTACATTTCTCATACTAAAAAAGTATACAATTTCCTGCCATCATACAAAGTGCGGTTACTCAGTTGCTCCACTATATTTTTTTCTATACGCACAATAAGCAATACGCACATAGCTGGATAGGCAGAGGGAACCTGGGAACCTACTATTAAGACTCTTTTTCCTTTGGGACACTTCCGTTTCGTACTTTCCGCCGAATTCTGGAGGCGTTGCGTGTTAAGTGCCACGTTACCAGATCAAGGAAATTAAAATATTGCATATTTGCTTTCCTCGAATGGGAATTGAACCCACAACTGGTCGCACTCTTATGCGGCATGACTGGTCTCTACTACATTATCCATCAAAACCCCAATATTACTTTGTTTTTCCTATATTTATAGGAACTACCATTTATAATAATCCATCAGTCCTTGAGAACAAAAGCTGCTGAGTCAACCGAGTTATTTTCTTCACATATAATGAAAATTTATGGTGTTAGATAAGGAACTGGAAAGCCAGTCGTGGCGCAGGGGCTCAAGCGTGTTCAATTCTCTCTCGAGGAAAAGAAATATTTAATATTTTAATATCTTTGCTCTGGTGTCGAAGCAAAGCGAGGCATAGAGTTCCGCCACTCAACACTCAATAAAATTTGGAGAGCGGAGTATCTTAACACTAGCCTCCCTCTTTCTATCCTGCTACATGCGGGATACAGCGTGTAAAATGAAAAAAAAAAGATAAGGCACATCATAAAAAAATTCTTTACTAGGGTAAGGGAGGTAATGTAAATTTCGGGTATGCAAAAACATATAGTACCGGTTAAGCGGAACTATACTAGCATATCGCGTGCTCTACCGACCTTGGCTTGGGACACTCGATCTAATCAGGCAAAGTCAAGTTGACGACTAACAATGTCATGTGCTAAGGTCGTACCCTGCCAAAATGCGGAAGTGAAATGAAGGTTCCTAACGGTATCAACGGTATTTCTTTTTTATATTGTGAAAGACTTAAATATATCAACTTAGGTATTACTTATATATACCATTAAGTGGGAAACGGAGTGTTAAGATATGTCTCTCCTCCTCTGCCTACTCTGTTATATGCGGAATAATGCAAAAATCCTAAACAAATAGACCTCCTCGCCAAGTCGAATAATCAAGTTGTATTACAAATTTAAAATTAAATAATAATAATTTCCTTTCAGTTAAGGTCTAATTGATTCTTTAATAGCATTGGAAGTGGAAGTGGCTTCTCTATATTAAACTTTTCGCAAGAATTATTATGATCTATGAATGTGGGGTTTTTAAATAACATGTTACCAAGGTAATTGAAGCCAGTCGTGGGCTGACTGCGCAGGGGCAGAAGCGTAAGAGGTTATGGGTGCGATTCCCACTCGAGGAAGTAAAATATTGTAGATTTTTATTTCTTATAACGAGGCCAAGCGTTGCGGCGCGACGTTGAGTTCCGCACGCATTGCCCCCAGAATTCGAAGGAAAGTGGAGCACGGAAGTTTTAATGGGAACGGAGTGTGTTACACTGAGTTCCCAGGTTTCCTCTGCCTACCCTGCTATGTGGGTGATAAAAAAAAAAAAAAATCATCGACAAATCGATAAGCTAAAAAACCATGATGATAGCCCACTACGCAACATAGCCTTGGCTGTCAATCAAAACATATGAATTATAATTAACCACCAGTCACTCTAATTGGTACAACACCTACCTACGTTTATTTGTGTCTATATATTATAAAAATATTATTCATGATGAAAAAAAAATAATTAAAGGCGAACGTCCGTTAGTCTCATTCAATAGACCTGTATCTAGTCCATCCAAATTCCATTCCATAGACCTAGTTTAGATTTCCAAATTTCCCATATTTCCTACGCATTAACCGGCGACCATCTCTGAGCAATTACCTGTGATTACCCACAGATGGATCCCGGCTGATGCGTCACATTAACACATTTAGGACCTCTACGTGTTGGACCTGTGTCCCCACGCAAGCCTTCCAAAAGACCAGGTTGTTTTGAACCCGTGAATCTTTAAAGAAAAACATAATAATTAATGATTGATGATGTCTCTTGCGAAGCTGACGATGAACGAGAAACGTGACATACTCGTAATGTCGGTTTTTGTGGTCACGATGCAAAAAGCAGTAAACCTGTTTAAAATTTGCATAAAGTATTGAAAATTTTGAATCCTTTTTTGGGAACCTGTATTGCGACATAAAAAATATTAAGTAAAAAGCAGCTGGCGCTTTTAAGTTCAATGAATTCAGAATTTATTATGAATGTAAGAATTACTCATGAACATATAACGTTTTTTTTACCATCATACTGTATCCTGCCTGGTGAATTCCGCCACTCAACACTCGTCCAGAATTCGACAGAAAGTGGGGAACGGAAGTGTCTTAATAGGAATGGAGTCTTAACATTAACACTTAGGTTCCCTCTGCCTACCCTGAAGTTAAAAAAACTTAATTCAAGCATATTTATTTATATAGAAGAAATGAAGTAATGCGTGTTATGGTCATAACTGATTCAATTGTTGTTTAAACGACCGCAACGGACCCAGTGTCGTTAGCTGGGGTCAATGACCTTGCAATAATTGCAACTATCTATAGCAAGTAAATACTACGCTGAGCCAACAAATATTCTGTCTTGAGAGGCTTTTACAGTATTTGTTATTCGTTTATAATAGCTAATTTGGATTATGAAAGCTTATATATAATTACGTAGAATTTTATATATTTAAAAATAATATTGTGGTAATTATTATTTTCTTTGGTAAATCAAACATTACAAGTCGAAACAATTTGTATTTCTTGCTTTTCTTCTTTCTTTCTATACAGATATGCTCATATAAAAATTTTAATTAAATATAATAAAAGTAATAAAAAAGGAACTAAACACTAAAACAACCATTTTAATCAGGCTAAGAATACCCAATAGATGCGGGTTCCGTGATCTTGTGGTTATTTCATCTTTAAAATGTCAACGACACTAAATTGTGATGACAATCGCGTACTTAGAGACGATTCCAACAAACTAAAATACCAAATATAATAATATTTTAATATAGAAAAAGTTTGTTTTTAATGAATTTACTTGGAGAAGGATGTAGAATATTTTCACAAAGAATAATATTTCAAGGTTCGCTTGGTTTATTTAGGATGCAAGAACAACAGCGGGATAAATCAATACTTGTGGAGAAAAATCTCTACTGTTATTTCTAGCAGTCGTAACAACTACAATACTAATTTTAAAATCAAATTCCGGATTTTTTCGGCTCAGCTTACTTATTTTTATTAAAATATTTTTTTTCCCGCTTAAGTAGACACGCATTGTTTCGAATTCGGTTGGAAGGTGGGGAACGAAGTGTTTTAACATTATTTCTATTCTGCCTTTATTCTCAAACTTAAAAAAATATTGAAATACATGTTTCTCATCTATTCTCCTTTTTTTCCAATTTAACCTTACTTTCACCGATTATATAAGTATATCCAGGGTTTTATATATATAATTTATAAGTTAAAAAGAAAACAGTATGTACCATTATGTAAAACGATGACCCTATCCTATACCTAGTCTTACAAAATAGCAATTATATGCAAAATTATAGCAAAATTTTATGTTCCCAAGAATTGAATAATTCACGCAACTCTACACCATAAATAATAATATAAGAACGGCAAAGGAAGCGACTGAATTATGTTCACTACATACCTACATACATTATGTACTGGACAAACGAACACGATTTTTATCTAAGAACTGTTCTGTCTAGTTATATAGAAATTTTTGCTTGTCTCACCTAGAGAAATTGTTATAAAATACAAATAATTGCATGAAAAAAAACACAACAAATATATTTATATTTTCATTTCTTCGCTCTGGTGTCGAGGCAAAACGCGGCGTTGAATTTCGCCATTCAACATGCAATGTCTCTAGAAATCGGTGGAAAATGGCGAACGGAGTGCTTATCACTAGCTTCCCTCTGCCTATCCTGCTGTGTGCGGGATACAGCGTGAACTAGTTATTTTTTTAGATTAACAAACGGTTACTAATATTAATTTTGAACTTTAACTCCTCTACAATTTAAATTAAATAAGTACCTACAAAAGTTAAATAACTCAATATTGATATAACATTTGACCAGAGCGAAACACGAAACATTAAGTTAGCATATAGGCACCTATATATTACACTGTTATACCGACAGAGGAAATTGCCCCCGAGGGCCGCCATTAACCCCTTGATAGCGGTTCACTAAAATAAGTAGTTTGACGAAAAGATCGACAATTTAAGGTTTTAAAAGTATTTCTTTGTATATAGCCTGAATATTTGTTTGAATTGTTTTGTATATGAGTTGAATACAATTCAAATAACAGTTTTAGTTTTTCAAAAATGGTTTAAATGATTTATTTGTCAGCGGTTTAAATTATAGTATCTCTAAATATTTTTTTTATTACTTTTAAAAAATAATATATAAGGCGAAAATTAAAAATAAAGTGGACAACGGAGTGTTTTAACACTAGGTTACTTCTGCCTACCCTGCTGGGTGCGTAATATGACGTGAAGCTGATAAACTAAACTAGAAAGAGAATTTATATCTTTCCTGAAACTTAAGACTAATAATTATGTAACTTAAATGGACTCCCAAATTACACTCTAAGGAGATTAAAGCTGTAATAATCAGACATCCGAAGCTTGTTAACAAGTTAATCGACTTATTAAGTGTTACTTAATGTGTAAATAAACGTAATGTGAACCATTGCGTACTTTGAGATAATAAACTGAGATATAAAGATAAATAGAAGAAAAACTTCTACTGTTTTCAATAAAAAAAGGTTTATTTTGGAATAAGAGTTAAATTATATTTGTATTTTAAAAATGATATCGGGGCAAAGCCCGGCGTTGAGTTTCGCTAATCAACACGCAATGCCTAAAGAATTCGGTGGAAAATGTGGTACAGAGTTAACATTAAATTCCCTCTGCCTACCCTGCTTCATGCGGGTTAAAGCGTGAAGCTAGAATTCTATGTTATCAAATATTTAAATATTAATAAAAACAACAAATCGCATAGTATAAATCTAGAAGTTTAGTTGCAGACGGGAACCAGTCATTAATATTCAACATGAAGTCATTGACCTTACATCTAAGTTGCATACTCGTGGTATCAATTTAATACTTAGGCGCAATTGCTGACAGTTCTCCTTGCCTTGTCTAATTAACTTGGGTGGATTTACCCTGGGTAGATGAGAACGTTGACTCTGGTAGAGTTTACGCACGTAAATCTTTGAGTCTGCAAGTACTTACATATATTAAGAGTCAGTCGAGAAGTCATTTAACTCATTTATAATAGTGTGTTTATATTAATTCTTGCTTAATAAACAAGTTATAATATTATGAGTTTCAGGTTTTATTCCGTATACAGCAGAGTAGACAGAACCTAGTGTAACGACACTCTATTCTCCGTCTTCGAGGCACTACATGAAACTCAATGACGCACTACACTTCCCAGAGCTGGGTAACGATTATTAATTAATGTAAAGGTGTTAAGAGTGGGGATGAAATCTACATCGAGTTTACAGTTAGAAGCCGCCCTACTGTGCTATGATGTTGTTATTATTATTAATAATCAATAAATAGAAATAAACCACCTAAAATGATAAGAAAAATAAAACATACTTTGATAAAGAATTTTGTTTCAAACTAGAAATAATTCAAAACTTGTTGAGAACTCTACATACAGTACTTCCATCAACAACTATAAAAGCATTTGCATGTTAGGTGTAAATGCGGAACGCAGCTTTAGACATCACAATCCCATAAGTATTTTATTTTCTTTTTTTCTTCAGGATATTTTCTTTCGTATGTTCGTAGCTTTTACAATAATGACTTAAAATTACTCTGTTTTCGAGTTCACGCCAGAGGGAACCTGGGAACCTAGTATTAAGACGCTCCTTCAGACTCTCGTATGCATTTTTAAATATTAAATCAAACGCACCATATACTGTAGAAAATCAAATTATAAACGTCTGTCCTATATCCTAAAAAGTATTATTAATTATTATAACTAAACATTAACAAAATATAAGAGGTCAACTGTAAACAGTAAGAAATAAGATTTCAAGACATATTTATCATCTCCAGTCTAATATTCTAAAGAACAAAACCTTCACATATGTATAGGAGTCTCCTACAGACAGACGAGCTCATAAAATTGAATATTTACGTGATACGGCACACACCCTGCTCGGGAATAAATTGAATGTCAAACATTCTATAGGTATAAGCACTGAGAAAATGTCAAACAATGTATGTAGATAAGTACTGAGAATTTAGTACAATCCGCGGCGTTCAAGGATTTATATCTGTAGATATATATTAGGTAGTAGGTAGTGTCTGGAAATATTGCGTGACAACAAATATTATTAAAGTCCCTGCTTGCTCGTTTCCACGCTAACTTCTATAGTGAAATATCTTTAGTCTCAAAGGAACTTGTAGAAAGGAATTTATATGAAAGTTATTAAATAATACTAGTATTTTTACGCTGTAACCCGCATGTAACAGGGTAACTAGAGGGAGCCTAGTGTTAAGACACTCCGCTCCCCACTTTCCGCCGATTTCCGGAGATATTGTGTTAGGAGTTGCGGAATTCAACCCTGCGATTTCCCTCGACACCAGAGCGAAGAAATTAAAATATTAAATATTTCATTTTCTCGAGTCGGAATGGAACCAAAATTTAAATTCATATTATCTTTTTATTACAAAATCTCATGCTACGCTGAAATTTTGCCAAATTCTACTCTCCGCCTTTGAGCCATGAACAAAAGCGACAAAGGTTTGAAATAAAAGCGTTTTCCACGGGTCACTCGTAAAGTTGGCAACAATCGTAAAACTAACGTGCGATTGTTACTAGGGCCCAAACATTTTGACGGAAGAAGACTTTTATAGTAATAGCAAAAAACGTAACTCTGAAATTTGATTTATAGAAAATTATTTTTTTAGTTTTACTTAAGAAAATAATAATATGTGTATATAACATAGTTACTATAGCCAAAAACCCATTAATTTAATTACTACGCCATATTATGATCCATAAAAAGTTGGTCATTATTTTGACCATATCAGTAGAAACAGTACTTTCGTCAACTCGTGGCCGAGCTATTAAGCTTTCAGAAACTTCTTCACCATTCGAGAAAAAAATTATCAAAAGTAAGAAAAATCTCATAATCAAATCTACGCAGCCATCTAAAGCATCACGGCATCCAGGACTCGCCAAGCGTACTACCTAAACTATGTATGACGTGAATTCCACGCTACAGTAACCATTCCATACAAGATTCCATTGAAAATTCCATACAAAATCCCATACATAATAAACATAAGTGAAATGGTGACTGTACCCTAAGGTCACGATGCCGCCTGCCTTGTCGCTGATGACATTAACTAATTACCTTCACTTAATTAGGACGCTCCTAATTTATTATGTTAAACAGCCCTGCATACTTATCGTTCAAGGTTTCTACTTAATAAGCCTTATGTTAATTTACTTTATTTTTTGTTATTATTAATATATGCTAGCGCGGCGTTGAGTTCCGGCACGCAATATATCGAAAATTATACGGAAAGGAAGGAACAGGTTCCTAATAGTAGGTTTCTGTATATCTGGCAGGCATTGATGGTGAACTAATGCAAGGAAAAACAAATACCAGATAATTAAAAAATATATATGACAGATAGCGTCAAATATGCCGTCATAATTATTATATTAACAAGAATAGTTTTCAGAACACTTTTATTAGTTTCACGTTGTATCCCGCAAATAGCAGATGGATCTAGGGAATCTAGTGTTAAGACATTCCGCCTTTTCTAAATATTTCATCACCTCGAGTGAAAATGGCCTCTTTACAGTCGCATCCTTGTGCCCCTGAACCACGGCGGTCTCATGAAAAATAAAAAAAATTCTGAATAATGTTATGAACGAAATCAACAATTTTTCAGCTAAATATAGATGTTATAACAACGGATATATTGATTGAAAGTATTCTAAAAGTGTGATCGATTGCGGTAAAGCTCCACAGCGGTAAAGTTTGTAATTTAGATTGATCCCTTGTGTATTCTCTCGATTCGGAAACCTAGCAATCCGGAAGAATTGCGAGTATTTAAATAGAAGTAACATTTTAACAATTCTATTATTCCTACAGACAGCAAAAATAATATTTGGATATGTTTTTAATGTGGCGGGACTCGAACCGCCTCATTGAAACCAT
Organism: Heliconius numata; assembly: GCA_016802625.1. Taxonomy (NCBI): domain Eukaryota; kingdom Metazoa; phylum Arthropoda; class Insecta; order Lepidoptera; family Nymphalidae; genus Heliconius; species Heliconius numata. The sequence continues at coordinate 29,720 of JAEBDU010007087.1, read as the reverse complement.
CTGTCAAGTGACATGGGTTCGAGTCCCGTTTCGTTTAAAGTTTTACACGTACTAACCGAGTGTTTTCCTTACTAGTTAACTACCACATATTATGAAGCCTCACGTTGTCTGCCATATACCAGGCAAATAGGCAGAGAGAACCTAGTGTAGATACACTCCATTCCCCACGCGACGCAGAAAGTAGGAACCCAACGCTGCGTTTCGAAGATGGTGAATGTAAATGTTTTAATGGGATTGGAGATAAAAAAAAATCACCACTCTGGGCAGACAAAATTCGGAGTTAAGTTTCGATACTCAATGTCGATTAAACTCGACTTTTCCCGGAAAATGTAGAACTAAGTGTTTATGTACGGGATAAGGCGCTAAGCTAAAAAATATATTAATTTCCATTTAGGTATGTCTTAACGTATCTTTCCAAGTTACTATATTACATTTAGATAACCATGCACATATCTGGTACTTTATCTTTTATAGCAAATTAGGTATAAATAGATATATTAAACGGTAAGTAAACATTTCAATTGAAGGTAATTATTACTTTTAAGGCAACTAGCAATGTTAATAGAAACATTATACCCTATAATTGAAAGCACCATAAATGTCTAGAATAAATTTATAATGAAGGAACAACCATTTAAGGCTTTATCGATGAAAAAGTATATTATTAGAAGAGAATCTAAGCAAGTTTACTTTGTAAAGTATGATTTACAGTTATGAAATACTAGCGGCACGCCTGCGGCTTCGCCTGCGTGAACTACGTTATTATTAATTTCTGTCTCCATAAGTACCTACGTCCTAAAAGTGACGTCCATGCAAAATTTGAGACTACTAACATTTGTAGTAACGAAGTTTCATACAAACTTTCAACCCCAAAAACAACCCCTTAGAAGTCGAATATTGCAAATTCCCGTCTTAGCGAGCACCTACGTCCTATAAGTAACTCCTATGCAAAATTTGAGATTCCTAGCACTTGTACTTTCTGAGATTTCGTGATGAGTGAGTGACCTTTCGATTTTCTATATATAGATGAATAGATACGATATCTAAAATGGTATTTCCTTTTAATTAACTAAGATTATTCTTTAGTGTATAAGTATTTGATTTAAACATCTTTTTCTATATTTCGATTCTCTTCTCTCTCTCTCTTCTCGACCAAAATTTAAGAAATGCAAGAAAATTAAATTATATAATTTATATACTGAAAATATAAAGATACTAAATAAATTACAACGGCCACGAGGCAACAAACTCCTTAACTTTTTTTATCGAACGTCTCGTTACTTTACGTCTCTAGAGCACAGATGCGCATTAATAATAAAGTTGTTGCCTTGTTTTATGTAGTTTTTGAACTGTAAAACTTATGAGAATAGCAGATTTATTAAAATCTAACTAAGGCCCTTATTTATAAAGCGCTCTCAAGTATGAGATCGATCTTGAGATGCCGTTTTTATTCATAAATTACATACTTATCTATGAATTTTAGTCACCGCACTATACAATAGAAGACTATTGTTTTTTTATCAGAATTTCTGATTTTGCAATCTCTTAAATTCATGGAAAACATATTCAATTTGGTTTTTTTTTGTAAACGAGTTTTTTTGTATCTCACATAAAGTAAGGTATACAGAGGGAACCTAGTGTTAAAACACTACTTTCAAATAAATAATTTGCATTGCTCCTTGAGCGAACCGAAAAGCACACCGAGGGAATCAAATCATGATACATTTATATACACACCTACAATTATCTACATAAAAATTCTAACCACAATACGTTAAAATGTGCATATAAAAATAAAAGTTTCATCTTAGAACGTTCAGTAATAATTCTCAGTTTATAACGTCGACCACTGACCATTTAGTCCATTTTACTTTTTATTTTTTTTAATAAAGTTTTTAATGTCTTATTGCGAAGCTGAGATGCACTGTCACCGACTAACTTTGAAAGTGGCTGGTCCTCTAGGTCTAGACGACAAACTTATTCACTTAGGAGGACAGATTTAGCGAAAAGTTGTTATATTGCTAGCATTTACTTCTTTAAATACATTTTTTATTAAATTATTCTTATTTTAATCATGATTTATATATAAAAAATTACATTCCTAATTTACTAAAGAACTACATACTATAATTTTAGCTTCACGATTTACCCTGCACTTATCAGGGTAGGCAGAGGGGACCTGGAAACCTAGTGTTAAAACACTCCATTCCGCACTCACCACCGAATTCCGGAGCATTGCATATTAAGTGGCAACTAAATGAAAATACATATAAGATAGGTATATAAATTCCTCGAGTGGGAATCCACTACCTTCACGCTTAAAGTGCCTCTTTACCATCACTTTACTTACTATACTAAATATAAGCATCTTAGCATCTCCCAATTCAGATTCACAGTTCTCCTACTTAACCAAAGGAGTAATTTAATAGTGTTATTCTCTAAACCAGCTAATCAGGTTAGGATACTTGTAACTTCAGAATGTGGAACGTATAGTATCCTTGACACGGCTGGCCTGCTTCATACATTACTTAGCGTCCTTAAATTAGACATTGTACAAAGGCGGTAGAACAAAAGGAATTATTTCTTGATAAATGTACTAAAAAAATAAAATTCTATTGAAATTAATTATATTAAAGACGATATTTGGCTACCATGGCGAAGTGTAGCTGCAATGGTTGTGAGTACGATGTCCATAGAGAAGAATGAATTAATCTTATTTCCTCGCTCTGATAAGATAGAACTACAGGGTTAAGTACCGCAATTTGACAACATTGACGTTTCAAATTCGGAATCAGAAATGGGAGAAGAACTGCCTGACACTGGGTTCTCTTTGCCCACTCCTCAAAATATGACATAGAGCTTCACCAAAGAAAAAAATATAAGCTGTCACTTTTTATTTATAAACACAATGAGATATTAAAACAGAAACAAGAAGCAATACAACACGTAATGTACATAAAACCAAGTATATCAGGGAACCTATAAGAAATATATTGGGAAAGAACCTAAAAGTAAATAGTTTCGACGATAAGATCTTAAAGCCCTTTTCTAAGTGCCTATTTATATGCGAGTATTACATAGCCCGAATCCTTGAACAAAAGAGTGGAAGTTAGATTTTCATTATCAACAATATATATATAATTAGTTTTTTTTTTTTGGTAAAAGCAGCTCCTATAGCTATTATGTAATAAAAATATAAAAAAAATCGCTTTCTTTTTGTTTTATACTAATATTTAGCTTTCTAGAAAGAAAATGTTAGGCGTGGGTACTATGACAATTATCATAATAATTAATTTTATCCCGAACAGGTTTCGAATCTACGTTGACAATATTTAAATTTGTTACCAGTCCCAACTGCGCCAACACACCCTCAACATCACAACGCCCTAAGTAAATTAAAAAAACAATAAAAATTATAGCCAATTAAAAAAACCGCTTATTTCTTCGTCCTTTCATTGACCTTGTGAAGACTTTCATTTCTCGAGCACTGAGAATCTGGGCAAATATTTTTTTCTTCATCATTAAAACTTTTCTAAGAAATATACAACAGCTGCTATATCAAAGCGCATTCGGCCTTCGATTATTCTTTTAAAAAGCGTTGTCATGACAATCAGTGGTCTGTGTAAATAGTACTTGCTAGTCTTGAAGTGACACAGCGTGTGTAAACGCGAGAGTTATGGGTTCCATTCCCAATCGAGACAATAAATTAATTAAATTAAATAATTTCGCTTTCATAACAAGGTAAAGCCCGGTTATTTGAACGCTACCACCCAACATCTCGAAAATTCGGCGGAGAGTGGGCAACAGAGTGTTTTACCACCGATTTTAGATTCCCTTTGCGGGATACAGCGTGAAGTTAAAATAATATACTGTGTTAATAGAGTAAAACTATACTGATAGTCGTATATCTTCTTCAAGTATCTACACAGAGTCAATTCAAACATGAATACTTAGTTCCTCTCTTGAAGAGGGAAATTCGCAAAGTCACGCTACCGAACTCGGTAAAGCGGAAGAAGTTAGTCACGGCATTCGTAAGATGCTTAGGTTTTATATTCTATGTAGGTTCTTACCAAATTAAAATATATTCTGTATTTTCATTTTTTTTTAATTTTTTTTTGATTTAACGTTGTATCCCGCACAATAAGCAAATGAAACCTGGAAACATAGTGTGAGACATTCCGTTGCCATTAAGACACTTCCGTTTCCGTCGCGGCGCAGTGACAGTTAACGCGACGTTAGTGAGTTCGATTTTCATTCGACAAAATTAATAAAACGCGGCGTTGAGTTCCGCCATTTAACACCCAACGAATCGAAAATTGGAACAGAGCATCTTAGCGAAAGGTATGGGTTAACTACTGCTATATGCGAACAACAGAAAAAAAAAACAATAAATAGGTAATAAAAAATATATAAGACTTCAGCTAAGATATATAAATCTGAAACGGTGACAAGTTGACGGCACCAAGGACAGCCGCGCCTGCACCTTGACCAGCGGAATCAGGGCACTGTGGGTGCAGAGGTGCAGCACTATTTGTTTTGTTAGTTTATTTCTATAAAAATTCAAATGCATTTAAATACATTATTGTTATTACTTAGAATATATTGCTAGCATTTAAAAAATAGTATGACCTAGATTTATGCTATTTGCTGTATTGTATGACGTAAAAGTGTAAGTACTATGTTAATTAAAATAAGTAATTGTAATGAAGTCTTTAAATATTATGAGAAATTTATTTTTATATTGCATTAAGTTATTTATTTAAATTTATATTTCCATTACTTCGCTCTAATGTTGAGGTACATGGTGATGTTGAACTCCACCATTTAACACGCAATTCCTCCTGAATTAAACAGAAAATGGTAAACAGTGCCTTATCACTAGGTTCCTTCTGCCTCCTGCTTTGTGCGGGATACAACGTAAGCTGATTTATATTATAACGCATTAAATTATTTCAGGGATCGAACCTACGAATGACGCATTAGACTAAAATATGTATGTATAATAAATTTGTTTGTCAATTCAAAAGTTATATAGCTAATGTAAATTTTAACCTATAGAAGTGTATTACATGGTAACGAGTTTCAGTTTTATGTTGTTGAAAACTTCGCCCTCTCGTTTTTTATCGTTTTTTATCATCACAACGAGAAGCAATTTCGGGGCAAATATTTTCGGCGAAGATTCTAGAATAAAGGCCGGGCAGGCGGAAAATAAGATGAAATTGAATCTACGTCCCCGTTCATATAAATTAGGGTCGGACTTGGTGACATTTTTCGACGCCTATGTAGTATATGTATATATATTTTGTTATGTATTTAATATTTGTTTTAAATAAAATGGCAGTGTTTGGTCTTCATGTATTAATTGTGTGGAGTTTATGCTGAGATAACAAATCCCAAATAAAAATAATTTAAATAATAAACATTTAACTGAATGAAGTTTAAACCCAAAGTACATAAATTGCATGTCAAATTTTAATTCTTAATATAGACAATTAAATCATCTTAAAATATTTGTTTGTTTTAATGTTATTTCATCCCATTTTCCGTGCAATACCAATTACATACTACTATTTTACATGTATGTCCTAGATTTGAACCAAAATACCTAATCAAATCCTAGATTTCAAAGTTTCGAGATGACAAATTTAATGTAGGTAAATACTCACCCTTACAACGTACAAACCTATATAAACAAATTATAAAATAGTTAATTATACTCGTATTAGCTTCAAGCTGTATCGTTCACAGCAGAATAGGCAGAGGGAACCTAGTGTGACAACACTCTGTTCCCCATTTTCTGCCGAAATAGAATAACTAATCATATTTTACTATTTTTCAATACATTTCAACAATAATAAACACATATTTTCTAGGAAAATTGCCAACCATGACATACTATAGCGTTTCCTTTCGCTTGCTCATGTTTAATTCAAAGTTGTCTAACGTATTGCCACCATAATAATAGAAAGCCAGTTATCATAACCGAACCGATACACTCTATTTAGTTAACCGACTTTATATATATAGAGATTTGTACTTTACTTGAAAATATTCTTAAACAAAATTTTCTTAAATAAGTTGTAATAATAGGATTTCGATGCAGCTCGATAAGAATCTGTTGTATTTCCGGTGTGCATTTTCCCTTTTAATTATAGAATATTACTTATTATGGAAAATTATAGAATATTATGCAAAGTGTTTTAGATATACATGAATGATGAAGGAAAATATTCTTATTATAATTAATAATACTACTTTACTGTTTGAGGATAACAACAACTAAAATTCTGAAAAGCAAAATATATGACGTAATAGAATATTAAAATGCCAATATAATTAAATTAAAAATATAAAAAAATTAAATAAAAAAAAATAAAACTTACAAGTGGCTACCATGAAGATAACTTAAAAAAACTCGTGCCAATAAATAAAATGCGACACATTCAGCTCCTGTAAACAAAAAAAAAATAAAGAAAATAAACAAAAATGAAATAATAATTTTAAAATAAAAAGAAATAAAAACTAAAAATTATATACATATATTATATACGTACATATATTACAGAAGTATAATTTATAAAAGCAATAAGCCAATAGAGAATATCGTAGCGCAGTGGTACAGTGTATGACAATCAACGCGATGTTGTAGGTTTGATTCCTATTCTATAGGTATAATGAATAGTGTTCATTCGCTCTGATAACAAGAAAATTCGCGGCGTTAAGTTTCGACACGCAACATGCAATTTCTTTACAACTGGGTGGAACGGGAGAGCGGAGAGTCTTAACCCTCTCTCCATGCCTTCCCTGCTATATGTGAAATACAGAGTGAATCTAAAAAAAATCTGCCAATATAACATTTACTACAAGCTAAGAATCCCCTATTTCTTTATACAAATAATAATTTCTTACGAAACAACCCTTCTATGGGTTGACTTCGTAACATTCACACGTTATTCAAACAATCAGTATTAAACCTTAGAAGTGTGGAAACCAGTTAAAGCAGTTCTCTTCATCATATAAGTTATCACCTTAAGACTACTTAGAGAATGGATTTGAAGGCGATACGTTTTCCCATGAGAAAGTAAAAGACATTTATGACTTGTTTGACATAAAAGTCACATAAAAGTGGTTATAGTTTCAATTAATTATTTCCTTTTGCAATTAATAATACCATACAAAGCAATTATAAATATTATATATAAATAATGTGAATTAATTTAAAAATATATAATATAGCATGATTAATAAATTTAATAAATATGATCTAGTTTCAGTGTTGACAGCTCTATGAAAAAAGAAATCTACTCTCTACATAAAAAAATATAACAATAATGATATTACTAAAGCTTAAATAAGTAATTGCAGGAAATTATAATATTGATTGAGGCCAGTCATGGAGCAAGGGACAGTTTTGGATTCGATTTCCACTCGAGAAAATGAAATATTTAATATTTTTATTTCATCGCTCTCATCATGCAATGCCTCCAATATTCGGAGGAAAATGGGGAACGGAAGTGGTCTAATGGCATCACTACGTTCCCAGTTTCCTTTGCTTGTTTTACTGTACGCGGGATACAGCGTAAAATAAAAAAAATACTGAAAATAAATAAAAAAAAGTTTTTAAATAAAAACGTTACGTGGAACTGTAAACTAAAGCATACCGTCTACGATCCATGACAGTTATATCCTAGAGTTATATTTAAATCCTTTTATCCTCCCTTCCGGATGCCGTAAAAATGAATGGACACATGCACGTTCTAGACAAAGTGCTAGTATTACGAGAAACCTTACTTATTTCCAAGCGATTTGTGAAGGAAAAAAAAATATAAATGTAAATAAAAAAAATATATATATATATAAGGCTTTTCTGTCTTAACTATAATAGAGAATTACAGAGGACATTTAATCTATATATATAAAATCGAAAGGTCACTCACTCATCACGAAATCTCAGAAACTACATGTGCTAGGAATCTCAAATTTAGCATAGGAGTTATTTATAGGACGTAGGTGCTCGCTAAGACGGGAATTTGCAACATTCGACTTCTAAGGAGTTGTTTTTGGGGTTGAAAGTTTGTGTGAAACTTCGTTACTACAAATGCTAGGAGTCTCAAATTTTGCATAGACGTCACTAGGACGTAGCCATGGAGACAGAAATTAATAATAACATAGTTCACGCGGGTGAAACCACGAGCGGGCCGCTAGTATATATATATTTAAAACCATTATATCTGGTCCTACTTCGGAAGTTAGAAATAATAGTATCCTTTGTACCCGTTAACGGAAATACAGTACGTTTTGAGGGTTGATAAAAACTAATGCTCTATATCAGTTCTTTATACGTATCCTGTGACAGGATTTTTGTACTACGATAGTATTACGTTAGATAAATAGGAAGACCATGTGATCAGAAAAATATATGTATTTGACTGTTAGTATGTGTGTTCGATTGACCTGAAATTTCGATTAAGATCTGTTCAGTCAGTCACTTCTGATGACAATGAAATTATACTCGTATATAATCAATATTGATTTGTAAAATACAATACACCATGAACAAAAAACAATATCTAGAATACTAGCTTGTTTTATTTATTTTTTTAAATTTATATTTTATTAAAAAATAATTTTAAATCCTTGACTTCCTAGTGGCATGTCGTTTTATATATCTGAATCTACATGTTTAATAATAGTATGTTCAATTGTATATTTAACAAAATATACGCTGTTTATAAGGAAATTACGATATAATTATATATTTATAACCATGTTATGTTTTCATTTGTATGTTTTATATGTTATTTCTTGTTTTCCTCCTTGTTCAAGTTAATTTATGTAATATTTGTATGACATTACCATACTCCTTATTTACGAACTCAAAAATCTATTTTTGCTGAAATCCATAAAAAACGTTACAACATAGTAAGATGAGTATTTACTTAAATATATTGACTTAATAAATTATATTGGCTGACTTTGATAAATAATTCATAATATTTAGCAATATAAAAAAATATTGAATATCTTGAGACTGTTTCTCATTGAAATTCCTCAAAAGAGGAACTTGTTAATATAGCGTATGTTGCTAGCAATATCAAAACGCAATGTATAGATAAAAAATAGCAGTTGGTTACAGACATTACAGATTTGTTAAGATTAAATATGAATGAAAAAAAAAGTTTATTGTATCGTTCTACATTTACATTGGAATCGCGCAACGAACATTTAATATGTGAACGAAATATGATTTCGTTTTATTTTCACAGATTTTAAGCAAAATGTGAAATTGGTTGGTATATTTTCTTACTCATATGTAAATACCATAAAAAAGTTATTTGGCTAATAGTAGTAGGGAGCTTAGTGCTAAGACACTCCGTTCCCCACTTTCCGCCGAATTCTGCAGGCATTGCGTGTTAAGTGGCCGAGCTCAACGCTGCACTTTGCCTCGAAACCAGAGCAAAGAAAACATATGGGTTTTAAATAAATATTTCATTTCACCGAGGGGGGATCGAATCCACAACCAGTCAGTCAGTAAGTCAACGTTTACAGTCACTCTTTGTGTCCCTGCACCATAACTGGCCTAAAATATATTTAAAACAAACCGTTTCAAAAACAATTAGTATGTATCAAAATTGGTATCTCGTCACAAAGCGCATTTAAAAGCGGTATCTGCATTTTGACCGGTTTCAAGGTATAAATACCATCGATTAAAGCCCATGAGTCATTAGGAAGAGGTAAAAATACTTTGATGCTGTCCAGGACAGCAATGCAGGTGGTGGCTATAAACGTTATTGGGATATTCACTTTTGTGTAAGATGTAAAACAAAATAAATAATTCATTTTAATGTATACTAGCGACCCCCTTGCGGCTTCGCCCGCTTTTACTACTGGATTATTCATATAATATATGTTTGCAAAGCACTTAAGATAATGTGAAAATGAATTAAACTCTAATGCAACCCGCATTTTCGTAGTTTCAATAAGGATTTTACTCGGCAAGGATTTTTCAGTAGGTACCATAATTTTAAATCTGTGTCATTTGTCATTTAAATTAAATGACTATTTTTAGATAGTTAAATGACTATTTTTAAACGGAAGAAATTATAAACAAAAGGCTACCTACTAATAACTACTACAAAAAATATGAAACCAAATATACTAATATGAAACAAAATATATATATAATTATCCAATACGTGCAAACGCATCTAAATCTTCGTTGCTATGCCTCTATAGCGGGCGGGTTTTTTTTTCGAGCTTGTGGTTAATGCTGAAGAGGGTATTCTGTCCCTGATGAAAAGCAAGCACTACGTGGCTGCCTGTGAGGAAAACTAAATAGAATGCATTGGCCGGGAATCGAACCCGGGCCCGGGCCGGGCGTGGCAGGCGAGCATTCTACCACTGAATCACCGATGACTGCTCATGACGCGCTTGTATAAGCAAAACGTCGCGGGGCGCGTTTCGCAGCAAGGATGTTTTGATATTGTAACAACTTCTAAAGTACTTATTAAAATTAAAAAACAGTAAAAGTCAGTTTTGATCTACATTAAATGGCCAACGTAACTAATATACTTATTTATATGCTGAGAGTAAGGGATAAGTAAAACTTGAGTCGGCACAGATGATGAGTCAACGGCGGGATGTGTCAACAATTAAATGCGTTTTTCTCTAAAACTATTCGCAAATTCGAAATAGTGTAAAAAGCAAATTTTATCTTCGTTTAACGTAGAAAATTAATAAAGTATTTTAAAGGATAAGGATTAATACCATTATGGAAAAATATCTCTCACAATAAAAAATATATTGAAATTACTATTTTTAGACAGAAATATGATCACTACACGTTATTCTTAAAAGATAAAAATATGCTCTCGCGGACTTTTTTGTAGATCTTCTTAAGAGGAACAATACTTCAGTACATTATTTTCATGTAGTACTTACCATTAAAGCAGCGCATGCGCGAAAGTGTCTCAACGGGTAGGACTTTAGACACATTTATCGTATTTATGGTAATTTATATAAGAATGTACAAATAATAAACTATATATAAACCTTCCCTGAGAAATACTCGACCTAATGGTGAAAACGGCATTAAAATCCGTTTGGTGGTTTAGAAGAAGAAGAGTTAGAAAGTTCAGACAGACACTAAAAGCGACTTTGTTTTATAAGATATAGGATAGGATAGGATAATAAAAGGGTAGTTAGAAAATGTAAGTAAATATTTATCTGATCATCGGATGTGATGACACATGACGACTGTTGGTTCGTTGGTTCGAATCTTATTTGGGGGGTTGTTAATATTTAATATCTCTTAGTCTAGCTAATAATAATTGAATAAAACTTACTAATATCTATTATAAATGTGCAAGTTTGTGAGGATGGATGTTTGTTTCACTTTCACGCAAAAATTACTAAACGGATTTAGATGAAACTTTACAGTAACCTTAGAACCTTAGAATAACACATAGGTTATATTTTATGTAAATTTTGTATATTTGGCTATAATATAAAAATAGGTTTAAGCGGGCGAAGCCGCATTTGCACTGCTAGTAATTTATAATGCGAATAATTCTTCGCATTATAAATTACTAGCAGAGTGATGGGACTGGGAGTGATGATAGTTAAACAAAAAATAATAGTAACTATAATGTTTTTGAATATGGCATATGAATGAAAATTAATATACTTAGTACATAAAAATATATTGTATCTAAACAGCGTTCACTTCTCTATAACGATAGGGATAGCGCCGTATGCGTCATTAAATATTCACCAACCGATCTAATAACCGATGAGTCGTAAACGATCATTCTTCTGTCTGAGCAAGTTTTTATATATATAATAACTAGTGTGCCCGGACGCGGCTACGCCCGCGAAAATATAAGCCTAAATAATTAAAATAAGTTATAAAATAATAATAAGTGGAGATTTATTATTAGAAAAAATATCTGAGTAACCGAAATGAACAAAGAAAAAAAGTAAAAGTAACTAAAGGAAATTCTTAATATTAGAAAAAGTACCTAAAGTTTGCCGTGCGCGCGTACTAAACATTTTTCTATATTAAATAATTATTAACTTTTGCGAACAATATTAAATAAAATCCCAAATGATTAAAATTACGATATTTTAAGTGTATAACATCGGTATAGATAACCGAACTGAGATACATTAATAAGCAGCAAATAATTACATAAAAAATAATAGTAATTCGAAAATATATAAAAATTTACAAAACCATCAAAGTCACCACCAAACAAACCACCACTCGTAGGCTAGGTCATTTGGAATCAGTGACATCTCCTTAATTATTTATTAGAATGTTATACAGTAAACTATAATTTCCATCTAGATGAAATGCTAAAAGTGACTCTTATATTTATTTACATAAGGATGAATATCAAATTATAGAAATCATCTAATTTTTATTAATGTAAACAAATTTATATCGGCGCGCGCCACGTATGCATTAAGCAAACTCACTTTGGGTGAGGTTTTCTTAAAACAACAAACTTTGCAAGCCGTTGCTTAGCAACGCGTAGCGATGATTGTTATTAACATGGCGGAATAAATTGCATGTCAAATTAATTATTTTAATATATTGGTATATATCGAAAATATTACAAATATGAGAAAAAAAAGTATCCTATGTTCATCCCGGGACCCTCAAGTATCTCTATATGAGTATTTTATCACAATTAAATTAGCGGTTTGGCCCTGATTGCGTAAAAGACAGACTGACAGACAGACACACAGAAAGACAGAGTTACTTTCGAATTTATAATATAGGTATGGATAAATATAAATGAATTTTAACATTGGGTCGATGGATTCAAAAAATATTTGAATATGAAAATTTTGATTGAAATTCTTTTATATTATTAATATCAATGTGAATTCCATCATTGTAAGAAAAAATATTAGAAATTTTCCGTATTTTCTACGTTAAGTAGGAAAGGGAAATTTAGCTGAATAAATTATAAAAAAATCAATACAAATTAAATTTCCCATTAAATGGCTCAATCAATATTTATCAACAAGTGTTAATAAATATAAAAATAAATAAAAATGAAACATTTCATATAAATAATATAAAGTATATACTGTTGAGTATGAATGTATACGACAGCACCAACACGAGTTACTGGCAAGCATCCTCCATATCTTGCCACATGATTTAAATAAAAATATTGCTTGGAAATACACCGGCTCATTTAAATTTCCGAATAAATCACTCTTTGCAAAAAACGGAATAAAATTGTAAAATCTTGTACATATGTGCGTGAGAATATTTAATTTTCTATAACCGTCTCTGTTCCGGTGTCTGAGTACAAGAGCACACCCAGTTCAGTTAAATTGTATTTTTTTAGCTTCACGCTGTATCCCGCATATAGCAGGGTAGACAGAGAGAAAAAAAGTGTTAAAACACTATTCTCCACTTTCGGCCCAATTTTCAATGTCTTAATTCGCGTTAATTGACGCGACTAAACGCCAGGCTTTATTTTTTATAAATGCGAAGAAATTAAAATAATTAATCGTCCTAAATGGGAATCGAACCCTGCGCTATAACGGCCTCAGTTGTAAATACATTAATAAATACAAATTTTCATACAAAAAAATCAATTTCTAATATAAATAAAATAGGAACTATTTAAATTGAAAAGCTGTAACTAATCAAGGTCTGTTAGTATTATGTTATATAAATAATATTCTGGCTATTCATTCGATAGCAATTCACGTAAAAAACAACAGTTGGATAGATTCAATTGATTTTCCTTATTTAAAATTGTAACAGTGTGTGTACTGCAGTATATTTTATGTTGACAATTGAATACATTGCATGTTTGCTGCACTACAATACTGCACAATTTCTCGAACTAAGAGATCCAAAGAGATCTTTTTTCTTTTATATTAGAGACTCAAACGCAGCTTCGCTCGCTTAACCTTATGTTTACGTAATAGCCAATGAATATATTATATATATTTCTTTGATAAAAAATGTCCTTTCTAATACCTCTAAGAGTATGTGTACAAATTTAAATGATAATCGGTTTAGTAGTTTTGGCGTGAAAGCGTAACAAACAAACTTACATTTACATTTATAATATTAGTATGATAACAAATGTGTATATCCGTTTTGAATTGACGACTAGCATCATAAAACAAATAATAGTCACAAACGTCACGGGAGTACAAAATATTAAATGTTTTTGCCTATTTTTGAAAAAGAAAACTAAAACAGTATATTTTTTATAGATTTTTTTTTTGCAAGTTATGATTTTGAGGTCAGTTTTAGCCAGTCGTGGCGCAGCTGCTCAAGTGTGCGACTGTAAACGCGACTGGTTGTGGGTTCGATCCCCACTCGGTTCGAAATGAAAAAGAAAAGCGCAAAGCGCGGCCACTCAACACGCAATGCCTCCAGGATTCGGCGGAAAATGAAGAACAGAGTGTCTTTACACTGGGTTCCCTCTGCCTACCCTATTTAATTTTAATTTTTTATAATTATAAATCCTTGCTTTTAAAAAACTCACATAGAAAATAAGAGCATATATTCTATTTATATGTATTTAGAAAAACTTTTAGTATTCTCATAATGTTCTCTGAATGCCTGCAACCCTGAACTAATTTTCATTCAAGTCAATGTGTTAGAAATCTTTTTTAAAATTATTTATAATGAATTTAATTCTGAAGCTTAGGTCACCGTGGTTACTGACAGAATGTTTTCTAAGGCTTAGCGCGCACTGGTGACTTTTGTCACGGTGACAATAAATTTTTTGTCACTGACATGTCACCACACTTTTCGCGACTGCGCGCACTTGCGATGACAGTGACGAAATTTTTTACATTTGATAAAATGGATCTCGAAGAGATGGTTGTCTGTGCACTTTCCGCACCTGCTTTCAAATTACTATTTGAATAATCCTTTAGAGATTTGTCATAGAGCAATGGCCTGAACTCAATTTCGTCAATCAGTATTGTCATTGTCTATTTCATCTTCATGAAAACACACGTTTTGGCTTGGTAATGAATTTGACGCCATTTTTGAAATTAAAATTCGGTGCTGCAATGCAACACGCTGCTGTTTCATGTGTATGCGGAAGACGACTAGTATGGAAACCGCAAGGGGGAGGTGACATTTAGTTGCTAATGCGCGCACGGGCATACAAATCTATGGACGCAGTGACAGTTGCGTCACCGGCGTGTTGCCGTCCTCCGCGGACAAAAAGTCACCCAATTGTCACGTATCCAAATGCGCGCACCTTCATTTAGTGTAATGTACACGGTGACAGTGACGCAACAGTCACGGTGACAAAAATCACTAGTGCGCGCTATACCTAAGATACATTAATACCTGCCTAATAAGAATAACTATTATAATACAAATTCGACGGAAAGTGGGGAACGGAGTGTCTTAACACTAGGTCCCTTGCTATACAGTGGGATTACGGCGTAAAGCAAAAAAAATGTTATTTGTTCAACAGAAACAAGGCGCTCTTGGATTCTTTTATACATTTTATTAAGATGTGTACAAAACTGAACTGTGCTTTTATTATTATGGACGTTTTACGTTGAATTTATAATTAACTCGTGTTAAAGCCTTAGTGCAAAATCTTGTTTTTCGTTTTACAACTTTAGCATCCTTTGTCAATTTCAATATTCTCTTGTAAATCTTAATTATATGGTGCTTAATTGTATGGCTGCCTTTGATTTTACGAAAAATATTTAAATATTATAAATATTTATATGAGGCGCGGGTTCAAATCCCGTTTCAATTTTTATAAGTTTTGAAAATATTTTTCTTTCCTAAGTGAGAAATAACATTTTTAAAATGTCAAAAATATAATAACAGTCATTATAGAGCAATTTTGAAAAATACTTTAGATTCGATTTTAATTTGATGAATATTTACATATTCCTAATCCGGTGTCTTACGGAGAACAGAATAATATATCACTACGGGAGTTATGAGTGGGTATAATATAATATAAATAGAAAATAAAACTATAAGTAACAAGAAGTAATTTTACACAATATTTGTTTACATTGTGTGTAAAGTAATGTAAATCGTGCAACAGATAGTTTGTTTACATCATTACTTTTCCTCAGAGATCACGTATGAACTTATTATTATAACGTAATTATAATTTATACTGAAAAAATAATATTTTAAAAATATAATATTAATTTTAAAACGGCTTACTCCATAGTAAATGTATAATAGTAGTTATATTTAACCATTCGACGATATGAGTAATGTTTCATGTTAATGAAGAAGGCGGTTAAATGGAGTTTTACCTTATACTACTTTTAACCTTTGACACGTTGAATTATAACCTACTACTTAGTACTTAAATGATAAATAAATATATTTTCATTTATGTATTCTTCAAATCGCAGTTAAATTTGTTTAATTGTAACAAATTTCAATTTGAAAAAAAAAAGAAATTCTTATAGAATTACTATGTTAGACTATAGTTAACTCGAGATCACGTGGAGTTATCAAATTGTTAAGTCTATGATCCCTAGAAGCACAGTAACAGAAATAATCAAGCTTCTAAATCAAAAGATACGAGTATTTATGCATCGATTATGCTGCATTTTTCAAAAAATTCGCCGCGTTATATTAACCTGTAGGGTATTTCCCGTCGACCTACAACATATATTTATGAAATTTGACACGTAGTAACTTACAATACAGTTAAAACAAAAATCCGAAAAGTTACAGGTATTTCACAGAAAAAAAATCATTATAAATTTAATTTTTTAGTTCATTTCATACAAAATGAGTGAATATGCCCACAAACTTAAGTTTGTCGAGTTTTATAAGTTGTACTTCCCTTTGACCTACATTGACTACCAGAGCCTCGATGGACGAGTCCGACTCGCACTTTTTATACTGCTTTTATATCCTGCTATGTGCGGGATACAACGTGAAGCTGATTTTGATTTTTATAAAATTTAAATACCAGTAATAATTTGTTCCTATGTTATGGTCGGTAAGCAGACATTCAATGGGAGAAGCAAATCATTTTCACTCGACTTTCGAGAGAGTAAAACCGTGCGACTATTATTACAATAACTAAAAACTGCTGGCACATTGTTATTATTCATTAAGAATACGAATAATGGTGGTTATGTCTCAACAAAAAATATTTTAAGTACAATATTTTGTGATGTTAGTTACGCTAGCTTTTTGTGTGTTAAGTTAAAAATATTTTTTAGCCTAACTCTGTATCCCACGTATAGCAGGGTTGGTAGAGTGAGCCTAGTGTTGAGACACTCCGTTCACGACTTTGAATTCTATAGGCGTTACGTGTTGAATGGCGGAATTCAACGCCGTGTGTTGTCCTCATAGAGCAGTAAAACAATAAAAAAATCGAATAATCGAACACACTATAATTATTTGTGGGGGGAAGTGGAAAACGGGGTGCTTTACACTGGTTACTCCCTACCGCATGTTTGCGGGATACCGTGTGAAGGTTAAAAAAGTATGTTAAATAGCGTAATTTTTTTATCATATCAACATATAAAGAACCCACTTGCTAATTACTTTTAGAAATAAATCTAGATTCTAGATTTCATTTTAAAAAGAAATACAACACTACTTATTCGTCAAAACACTGTTTTTACTCGGAAATTGGTTTCGTGAGTACAGTGAATAAGTTATACTCACAACGTGGTATTCCCATTTCTATGACAACACTTTAGTAAAACATAAGAACTCGATAATTATTGCGTGGGCTTACCTCGAGTCACGACTTTAACTAGGTTTTAAAGAGAAATGCTTCAAAAGATAGGTATGTTAGTTTTAACTCAAATAATTAGTGCTTTTACTTTATTATTAACGCAACATATAGCAGGAAATGAACCTGGACTTAGGAACCTGAACTTAGTGTTAGGATACTTCCTCGAGTGGGGATCGAACCCGCAACCGTCGCGTTACAGTCACATCCTTGTGCCACTATTATATTAAAAGTAATTTTACATAATTAAAGGAAAAATTAGGTTATATATGAAAAAGAAAAATTGTAGTGTATAATTGTAGACATCATTTGTGAATTCTGAATAACTAAACGTTGAGTCATTAAACCGTCTTAACCTACGCTTTGCGTGTTAATGCTTAACTAGCCTAATTACTAGGCTATTTACATGGATTTACTTTAGTATTCCTTCTTATTTATATTTTTATAACTTAAAAAAATCAACTTCAAATTGTATTTCGCAAGCAAGAAAGGGTACGCAGAAGAAACCTAATGTTAAGACACTCCGTTCTCCATGAACAGAGAGAGACACTGTCAAATGGAGAAAAGGTCAAAAAATAATGTCTCATTAAAAAGTGTGCCTTTGACTTCTAGGTACCACCCAGAAAGTAACAATTCTAAAATAAGTAGACTAATTTATTTCTAGAGTATTTATTTCTTTAAAATCTCTCTGCTTTCTCCAGTAAAAAATCAAGAATAATTAACTAACACAATCAATTAATTTTTAGACTATTTCAAACAAATATCATATAAATTACATTCTTCAATTGATATATGAAAACAATCTAGATGAAACATAATAAGCGAATTCAACAAAGGCCGGGTCGCGGTAACAATACGAGCGTCGAATTACGGTCAGAATAATACCTACGTTATACATATAGGTTCCCATCAGATAACATTACTGAATGCATTTCAATATATGAAATATTGATATTTTATAATTAAAAAGTATGTATCATTCATTCAGTGGCACAAGCGACGGTTGTGGGTTCGATTATCACTCGAAGAAATGATTTTTTTTATTTTATTGTTCTGGTAACATAAGACCTTCGAAAATACAGTATCAAAGATACTGGAGGAAGGTCACGTAAAAAGCATGAGGATCCCCCGGAGGGCATGTATGAAGAGGTTGATGACAGTGGACGAGGCGAAAGAGGTTCTCTCTGACTACCCCGCTAGGGATAAAGCGTGAAGCTATGTATGTATGTATGTATGGTAACAAATAAAAATATAAATTTAAATAATTATTTAATTTCCTCGAGTAGAGATCGAACCCACAACCGCTCGTATTGACTGTAAATACACACACTTGACCTCAATTGCAATTTTAAAATCCCGCAATCCAAACTACCGTTTCATATAATGGGCATCATCAAAAAATGTTTAGACTTCTAACTTCTAGATAATTGTCGCTATAAAATACAGTAGAAGTCAATGTTACGAACGCAGTGCTAGCGTTGATTATATCGTTGGACTCGATTGGTTTAAATAAACAAAGATATCAAATTCCATTTGTTATTCCTTTATTCCATGTTTGTACTGAAATTTAAAATTGATTTATTTTATATCTGTTTCTGTACTTCGATATCGATTTTGTTATAACTATATGCAGTGTTCTTCTGTGTAATAAAATTTTGTTTAAATTTGATATATCTAAATTTAATTCGGAGTGTCTTAATTCTATTTTCCCAGGTTCCCTCTGTCTACCGTGCTACATGTACAGCGTGAAGCTAAAAAAGTATATTTTTATGGCAAGCAAAGGCATTACTTAAAGCAAGTAAAACTTTTTATTCGTGAATGTTTCGCCAAGTCGGATGTAGAGCCGTAACTGCCGCATATGGAAGCAGCTAGAGTCCAGACAGAAGTGTCTTAACTGCCCCTTACGACTTTTAATAAAATAATGTAATATTGATTAAAACTTTTATTGAGGTTCGTCGTGGCTCAGGGGCACAAAGTTTGTCTTTAAAGACTGGGTTATGGGTTCGATTCCCACTCGAGGAAATGAAATATTGATATTAATTTATATTGCCATTTCTTCGCTCGCAAAGCGCGACGTTGAGTTCCGCCTATCAACACGTTTCCAGGTTCCCCCTGCGTAGCCTGTTATGTGCGGGCGTGAAGCTACAAGCGTGAAGCTGATTGAATTTTTAATCTTTTATGACATTTTCGGGTCGCTAATAAAGCATGATACAGCTAATTGACCGATACGCAACCGGAATGGACACCGTTATAACTGTTATAGATGATGCCAATTTGGTTCATATTTTGGATTGATCTACGTGTATAATGTATATGTCGTCCACAGGGTGTTCCATTTTGATGGATAGTTGGGTGGTGACACGGGAATTTTGTGACCTATATATTTGCTACCTGAAACCCTGTTATCAATAACAGGGTGTTATAGATATGAAAATATTATTTGATGATATCTAATAAATTCTGCCATTCAGAACGCAATATTTCGTAAGCTGGACGAAAGTGTTAAGGTGTGTTCAAACACTCCTAGTGATGCCATTCGGATAGAAGCTTTATTTATATTTTGTGGTCACAAAATATGTGCGGACGTAATATAGTGACTGATTGACTCTAATATTTCTTCATCATTCATCATTATAATATAAGCTGAGCCTGGTTTAAGATAGAAAAACGATATAATTTTACAATATTCAATTCCCTAACATACAACCAAAAAAATATTTTTCTTAATTTCCCTAAAGGGGAAATTCAAACTTATCCCGCACACTCAAAAGGCAAAGAAACATGCATAGAAGGAAAAAAACACGAATAAAAAAAACTTATCATTAAGATATCTAGACAAAAAGTATATTAATACAATATAACAAAAAATAAATATGTATATAAATACTTTTTTATAAAGAATCAAGCTAACATAAATATTTGCGTCAAAGACAACCAGCGATTGTCTGTTCCAATGAATCATGGTTGAATCACGTACCGGTTTCCATGTAAGTGTGGTGTTTGGCTTAGCACTGAATGTTACATTATCATCTATGAATGCGCTTAGCATCGAAAATTACTATAATTTTTCATATCAATTAGATAAGTATATGTAATTTAATTTTCTTAATGATAAATGTGAAAATGTGATATCGGGGTGACCTCTGAACTATTTTAAGACCAGCTGCAGCAGCAGAGATCCTGTTAAGACGATCTGTTCTCAACTTCCCTCCAGAATCTTAAACATTATGTATAGGGAAGGCGTAGTAGGTAAAAAAGAAATTCTAAGCTTTTTTTGGATATTTCCAATCTCTATATCTACGATTATAAATAGTCTTTGTTATAAATAGTTGAAAATCCTGATATCGATCATTAATTAGTTTTACGTTCCTATGCGCACATATTTGTCAATTTCAAAAGCACGTATATATTAATAACCCAAGTATTTATTGCTTTTCTATGATTCAATGTCTTTATAAATATTACTATACTTAGTATTGATGTTAGTCATCTGATTTGCATGTACATGAAATTTGTTCTTTTAATTGAAAAAAACTCTATTAAAAGAGATTTAGAATGAATATATTTTATCTGTGACTGTAACGCGGCGGTTGTGGGTTCGATCCCAACTCAACGGAACAAATTATTTATTAATATTATCATTTCTTCGCTCTGACACCAAAACAATAGCCCGACGCTGAGTTCCGCAACACGCGATGCTTCGAAATATACGGCGGAAAGTGGGGAACGGAGAGCCTTAACACTAGGTTTCCTCTGCATACCCTCATGTCTGCAGGATACAGCGTGAAACTGATTTAATTTAATTTCATTTTTAGTAACATAAAAGTCAGTAAGCAAAGATTTTTTTTATTAATACCATTGTGAGATGTCATAGGCTTACTCTTTTGTCTACCTGAACAAAGGCGGCAGGTATTGTGATCTAGGCTTTCTACAATTGTCACTGCTCTAATAGAATAAGAAATGTGTACAATAAAAAACTGAATAAAAGAACTGAACTGAACTGAACTGAAATATGTGGAGAACTCGTTCAGGTCATCATGCATTCTTCTTTGACAAATAATTGATTTATATTTTTTACTTCTGTTATAAGCCATAGGAGTAAAACTTTATGGGTAAATTATTTACGTACCAAAGGAGAGTATTTTTGTCAAATTATTTCATACGGATATGTATGTATCAAAGAAATTAGGCAGATTTGTAACTTATTTGCTTTTTTTATTACGCCTTAATTCAGAAATACGCGTCTTATTAACTACAATTTTACTAACTGAATTTCAACAACAAATTTAACTTCCATTACTTAAATGGAAGACAGTATTCTAGAAATCAGGTGAATTACAAAAAAATCGATTTTATTATATATTTTTAGTGAAATTGGTAATTCATAATCAATCCAAACGTCGAAGAAAGAATCATTATTAATAACAACTTACATTTATATACCTAATAAAGTATAAAATACAGCGGAGTTTTAATTTTATTTAATTTTTAATAACATAAAAGTCACACAGACAGTTAGCAAAGATTTTTTTTATTAATACCATTGTGAGATGTCATAGGCTTACTCTTTTGTCTACTTGAACAAAGGCGGCAGGTATTGTGATCTAGGCTTTCTACAATTGTCACTGCTCTAATAGAATAAGAAATGTGTACAATAAAAAAAACTGAATAAAAGTACTGAACTGAACTGAAATGTGTGGAGAACTCGTCATCATGCATTCTTTTATGATAAATAATTAATTTATATTTCTTACTTCTGTTATAATCCATAGGAGTTAGTTGAAACTTTATGGCTAAGTTATTTACTGACTATATAAAAAATAAAAACCTTATCAAAATATATAATATTGATTGGTCAGTATCAAAGAAATACAGCTGATGTATAACTTAAATTTAGTTTATTTGCATTTTTCATTACGCCTCAATTCAATTAAAATTAAATCAAAATTGAATTAATAAATCAAAATTGAATTAATAATTCAAATTGAATTAAAAATAAGAAAGGGGGGCCTCTTATTATTAACAACAGTTTAAGTAACAAATTTAATATTCAATAAAAAATATATTTATTTATATTAATTTGTCTTCTACAAGGTTAAATATAGAAGATAGTATTGTAGAGTATGATTATATGGTAGAGAATGTAGAAAAAGTAGAAAAATCGGCTTTATTTTTTATTTTCTGTGAAATTAGTAATCCATAATCAATCCAAAACGTCGAACCATTATTAATAACAACCTACATTTTATATACCTAATAAAGTATAAAATTTATATAAAAATCTAAAACATAAATAAATATGAGAACAAGAAAATGTTGTTTCTTAAAACATACTGTTCTCAATACTTTTTGTCACAAAAAGGATTTTAGCTGCCATAGCTAGAAATGTAATTGAAGTCTGAAGAGCAACCTAAAATGACATATTAAAAATGGAACCCAATCTGCTGTAGTGCTTCCATAACAAAATGTCACAGGACTTATATTTTTACTTCGCATAGGTACGTTTGTCTTTCTAATGTCATTGCATATTCTATGAAATGTAGGGGTTGAAACTTAATCAGATTATTAATACTAAAGTACTGCGGGTACGAAAAGGTTTTTTTAATTCACAGTGTATCCTAAATATAGTAGGCGGAGGGTACCTAGTGTTAAGACACTACGTTCCCCCCACATTGCCAAATTTCGGAGACATTGCTTGTTGATTTGAGGAACTCAAAGCCACGTTTTATCTTATCACCAGATCGAAGAAATTAAAATATTTTTTTATGCCTCAGTGACAATCGACCCCACATTCGTCACGTTTACAAGCAGACGCAGTGCCGCTGCGACACTACGGCCTCAACTTAATGAGATCATTAATACCAAAGTACTGAGCTTGAGGAGAATTTACTTATGAATACTATTTGACTTATATCGAATATATAATGAATAGTAAGTGAAAATAAAAATTGAGGCTTAATTAACTTCATATAATAGGTATTCTGGTTAATAGTAGAGCGTTTCTTTGTTTTTTTATTCTTTTTTATTGCTTTATTATAACATAAATACAATAAATTACATGTAAAATTACATATTTATTAATTACAAAAAATATATAATAATAACATAATATAATTAACACCAGGTAGCCAACCTACTTTAAAAATAGCTAAGAAATACTTCTTTTCTTTTCTTATACCAGCACAAAAGGTTACGACCCCAATAAGAAAGGTAATTTCGCAGCTACAGGCAAGTATATAAACAGGGTACAGGATAAAGGCAGCTGGTAACCAACAGCTGTTCTCGCACCTGCCGCGCCGGCTGGACATCTTTACTTTTTACGTTCTGTCGTTTTTATTTGAGGGGATGGATTGTACTGGAGATTCATCCTTATTGACTTTTGTTCAAGTTAAATTAAGTTATATTTCAATTTATTACAATAATTTAGCTATTATTATAATATAGCGGGCAGAAACATGCGAGTGTAATCGCGACTGTTGGGGGTTTGATTCCCACTCCGGGGAGTTAAATATTTTAATATTTTTATTTCCTCGCTCTAGTAACAGGGCTAAGCGCGGCGTTGAGTTCCTCCACTCAACACGCTAAACCTCGAGAGCTGTTTCTATAGTAGAATAAGTATTTTATATTATTATTTGGTTTAAACATTTTGAAATTGCTTATATTTTGACGAAAAGCGGAAAATGACGACATAGGTCTCAACGAGTGGAAAATGCATATAGATAAAAAATCTTCTTATATAAAAAGAAAAGTAAGAAAATACTGTATATTTATTACCATAGAGACAGTTGGGATAGCCACTTTACATATGAACTGCGAAAGACAAATTTAATATCGCTCATATCAAATATAGAATCATATATATTAGTTTTTTTTTTCAGCTTCACGCCGTATCCCGCAACAGGGTAGGCAAAAAAAACCTAATGCTTAACACTAGTGTCTTCAAAACACTCCGTTCTCCATTTACCGCCGATTTTTTCGAGACATTGCGTATTGAGTGGCAGAACTCAACGTCGTGCTTTTGCCTTGGTACCAAAACGACGAAATGAAAATATTGGTTAAGAGGAAATCGAACCCACAACCGTCGCGTTACAGTTACAAGCTTTTACCACTGCGCTACAACGGCTTCAGGTACATAGAGTATGTAATTCTATACATATATTCTTATGAAGGTTCGTCTCTTGGAATGCTACGTTCTGAGAGCTCATAATAACCTTCGTCTTAATTCCACATTCCTGGAATCCTAACTTCGGCTGGCGCGTACTTGCTGTGATATGTGAGGACGAATCTATAAAACTCAATGTCATCATTGTAGACATGTGCAGATTAAATTTCTAGTTCTTTATTTATTTTAATTTTAAATGCTTTGAATATTTTATTAAGAATTCTTATCTATACTTCTATATTAATATTATAAAGCTGAAGAGTTTCTTTTATTGAAAGTTGCACTTTCAATAAAAGAAACTCTTCAGCGTTCAGTTCAGTTCAGTTCAGTATCGTTTAAAATGAAAATTATTTTTGTGTTAGATTTCCGTTCTCCGTTTATCGAAGAAAGTTAAAGGCTTAGTACCACGTTTTTTTATGTAGGTCACACTAGTACGTAGCAGAGTAGGCAGAGGGAACCTGGTAAACTAGTGTTAAGATATTCCATTTCCCATTTCATTCATTTTCATCACTCAGTTTCATCACGAAAAAAATAAAATTGCCAGAGACTTTTTAGTACAAATATCATTATAATAATAGAAATATTGATACACCAACATCCGGTACTATCCGGAAGTAACACTCACTAACTATTCGTCATTCAAAGTATAATTCACACAACTCAAAGATAACAAGCACTGCAATGAATGTGTCATTTCTACTTGGCTTAAGTAAAGAAAGGAAAGCAAATTAATATTATTGACCATCATATAAGTACAGACCGTCGTGGTACAGCGGCACACGTGCGACAACAAACGTAGTTGTGGGTTCGATTTCCACAAAGCAAAGTGAAATATTTAATTCATTTCCTAGCTCTGGAAACGAACTAAGCACGGCGTTGAGTTAATACGCCAATTGCCTCTAGAATTCGAAAGTGGGAAAAGGAAATGTATTAATGGAGAACAGAATAGATATCTTAAAACTAGGTTCTTAGATTCCCTCCTGCTTTATGCTAGAACTAAGTATATAACTATTTATTTAGTTAGACAAAGCAGGGCTATTTTAGACGGAAAGCAAAGACAGAGTGTTCTCTCCGCCTGTGCCTCGCATTATACGATAAACGCATGAAGAGAAATCAATTTTACATGAAACTCATAAGTGTATTCAGAATGATTTAGCTTATAAAGTTTTTAGGGGCTGGAGTGACGAAGGTAATTTAAGGGGATATACGAGTACAATGGAGTTACCCAATGGTCCAAGTTTTGGGCGACATTGACTTACGGAACATCTGTTACGGCAAATATCGAGAAAGTTTTCGTACTTGCGTGATTACTTTTGTTCATAGTTGAATACTGATATATGTATGTTACATTTAAATAGTATATCGTATTAAATAGTTAAAATAATCATAAATAAATAAATTGCATAAATATGAAAGAGAAGACAGAGAGTTTAGTGTCAGGACGCTCCTTTCTCTGGTTTTCGTTTGAGTTCGAGACATTGCGTGTTAAGTGGGGGGACTGAACGTGCGCTCTCTCCCTCCTCCTTTTAATTTATCTGAGTGAGAATCGAATCCACTATGCGTTTATAGTCATATATTACTGAGCCACACCGTCCTCAATTAATAATGATTCCAGTTACAATAGTAAACAATAAAATACCTATTTGCAATCTCTAAGTAGGTTAAGACTCTTAAAAGATTTCCTTCTAAGAGATTACGACCGTTTCACTTTATAATCCTGTTTTGTTGGAAACATTTTAATTTGCTTTATGTTATAATTCCGCTTTCAATCTGTTATTATAATTTAAAGCTTCTAAGTTACGGAGTTCAGGCCCGTGGTGCAGGGGCACAAAGTGTGAGTGTAAACGCGACTGGTTATGGGTTCGATCCCCATTCGGGGGTTGAATTATTATTTATTAACATTTTAATTTATTCGCTCTGGTACCAAGGCAAAAGGGCGGCGTTGAGTTTCGCAAGAGGCCCGGGTTCAAATACAATTTAGTTGATTATTTATACGATTTCTAAATAAGTAACCATACAAATAGTTAAAATAGCGAAGACAAAATTATGAAGTCTTAATATGGTATTCGAGTTCCGCATTTTGCATAATTAAATCATGGAAGAATACAGTAAGCCATTTACTGCCTGAACTCTTTGCTTCTTATACAAATTGAATTTTCCTGTGCGACCACTGAGGTGTTATTGAGACAATGATCTCTTACTTTATGTTATATGTGTTTAAAATTAAACAAAAACTCAATATTTTTTTAGCTTCACGCTGTATCCCGCATATAGCAGGAAAGCAGAGGAAGCCTAGTGTTAAGACACTCCGCTCCCGAGGCATTGAGTGTAGGAACTCTATGTCGAAGTTTGCCTCGACACCGGAACGTAAAAATTTAAATATTCTCTCTAGAGTCTATTTTTACAATGAATTAACAATTTATAATTACTGTAGTTACAATTCAAGCATAACGAAAACAAAATCCCCTGGATAAGATTTCAATTACGTAAATTTAATTGGGGACGCCATGCCTCCGGGAGTTGGGAGTTGGAAGTACCGGCTGAGGGTCGAGACGGGAACTACTTTGTAGTTTGAGTCACGTTCCTCACGTGTATCACGTTTAATATCTGAACTCTAGCGTCTCTTAGGTAATAAACTATTGTGGACTTTTAATTTGTTGCTGTTACGTTTTAGAATTAAATTTAATTATTAATGATGGAATAGAGAAAAATCGTTCTAGTCCAGTTTTAGTTACTCGGGCAGAGTGGTGTTAGGTTCCCAGTCTACCTTGGGAATGCGGCGGAAGTGTTAAGACACTTCTCAAGGCATCGCGAGTTCAGTGACAGAACTTAACGCAGCGCTTTGACTAGTTACTACAGGGAGAAAAACCCACAACTTGTCACG
Source organism: Heliconius numata (assembly GCA_016802625.1). Taxonomy (NCBI): domain Eukaryota; kingdom Metazoa; phylum Arthropoda; class Insecta; order Lepidoptera; family Nymphalidae; genus Heliconius; species Heliconius numata. The sequence continues at coordinate 1,933 of JAEBDU010007087.1, read as the reverse complement.
TTTACAGACAGACGCTTGTACCCCTGCGCCACGACTGGCATCAAATAAATAATTAATTAATTATTTATTTATATTTATTTACAGTCAATGAGGTTTTGGCCACTTTATAAAAGGAAAATATCATTGGAAAAATAAACAAATGTCCAAAGAAAAAACTTCAAAAATATTCCATAGCCATACATAAAACTAAGCTACTATACCATTCCATACCATACAAGGTAGTTATTACAGCCATATTTCATACGCACCTAACCCAGGGTGAACCCTCAACGGATTCGTGGCAAGGTCGCAGCACGTCCTTGGACCCGCCGTGACGGAACATCGATTCATATAATATGTTTAATTTTATTACATTTATATAATAAATAAGGAAAATACAACTATGGACTATAGGTAATTACTAATTATATTGCAATATACAGTTAATACGACGTTATATGGTAATATAAGATTAATGTATTTTACATCATCATTAAAGATGGAAATACGTATAATAATATTAAAACATTAAAATTTCCTTTATTTATTTTTTTATTATTGGATATGAACTCGCACTCGAAAGTACATATAATCCAAAGTTTAGTCGAAGTTCGTTTATTAGAGAGACAATCTACAGTCTATACAAAATACACAAGACACACCTGCACTAATCGCGCCGCGATTTCCGTTGGCACACAGTATTGGGTGACTAAATTCAACTTAACAATATTTAAAAGGCATAAAGTTATTTATGACAAATTTATACTATATTCAACTCATTTAGTGAAACAATGAATTCATGCCTTTTGAAGTTTTACATTAGTCTCTCCGGATATATTAACGTATTTAACTTAAACAACTGAGTGGGGAACGGAGTATCTTAACACTTCGTTCCCTCTGCTTACCCAGCTGTATGTGGGATATAGCGTGATTGATACTGATGGTAATAACTTTGAAAACAAAATGCAATTACGTCATTGTTGCACCGATTTAAAACGGCAATGCTTGCATGTATTACCTACGTAGATATTTACTATTGAGACGTTTGTAATTTATTCACCTATTTCTTTTTATATCGACAAAGTGTCATGTGAAATTTTTGCTTTATTCATAAAACCAAATGAGCCTTTAACTTTATTCATTCTTTTATTATTTTCTTAGTGGATATGCATGTTATGACTCATCGTGGTGGTAGTCGTGGGTACAAATTTAACATGACTTTTTTCCTTAATTCTTATGTGGATTTTTAAACTTTGTTGTTTTTTCTTCTTCTAAAATATCCTTAAAAAAGAATATTGAAAATTTAACGTAACTACGTTACTAAGGTACATACGCAGTACTATTTACAATTCAATATCTGACCACAAACGTTTGTTTCCTATGTTTTGTAAAAAAACCCAATAATTACCGTCGAACATTATAAAAAATAATAAGCAAAAGAAATATTAAATAAATACTAAATATTAAATAGGGTTACATTGTACATAATATAATACACATAAAAATAATAATACTTAAATAATTACATTTTTTAATATGAAATAAATCATAATATTTCTATTAAATTCATTGTGCCAATAAATAAATATATAAGCAGCTTGTATTAACTTTATACATAGTGAGCTATTAATATAAATTATTGTTAATATAGAAATGTCGACATTAATTAAAACACATCTGCCTTCATTCATCAAAATACATAAAAGCTGGTCGTGCGAAGAGCATCTCCAATTAACTTTAATTAAATATGTTTAGTGTTTGGTGCAGAACCAGCACATGTTGCAATTGGACCTTGTTTTTTAACTAACTATATTATGAGAATTATAAGTTATTATTACTTTGTACGCTTTATTACAAGAGAAGTAAAGCTACAGACATGATATACAAAAAAGTTAAAGTTACAGCTAAATTATATTAAAGTAAGTTAAGTAAAATTAAATGAAAATACATACAT
>JAEBDU010007084.1:0-12932 GCA_016802625.1 Heliconius numata | reverse complement strand
ATAAGAACAGTAGGTTATTGACATTTGAAATAATTGTGATTTTTGAAAATGTGAAATAACTAGTTATTGCAATTTTACATACCTATTTTCGTTCAAGTTTATTTAAGCGTTTTAAAGTTTCCTTTCACGCTTAAGAAAAAAAAACACTTCTATAGAAGACGTAAAAAAATTAACGATATTGGAACCCGCGTGTCTCGGATGGTTTCCATGAGATGCGGAAAATTTATTTTATGTTTTCTAGAAAAAAAAAGTATTTTTCCTTCAAGTTATTCAAATATTTTCACATATTTTCCCCAGTTCCAATAACACAGTGGTATATAGGGTGTAGTCGCGGCGCTGCGAGGCGGTAGAGGAGGGCGCCACTGTGTTCCGGAAGGAGTACTGCAGGGAGAGGGCGACTCGCGCGGCCTCGCCTACTGCGGCGTTTTGATCGGTCTGCACTTTCAGTCGGAGGGCTAACTTGTTGGATTTCCTCCAGAGGATTACGCTGAAATTATTTAAAATTGGTTATTTAATTCAATTATTAAGTTCAATTGCTGCTTTATGATGTGTACTGTTCTTTCTTTTTTTTGGCCTCACGTTGTATCCCAAATGCAACAGATCTTTACTGTGAAGGAAAGTGTTAAGACACTCCATTCCCCAATTGTCTATCAAAAGGGTAAAACAAAACTCATTTCAAAATCTAAGTATAAGTTCATAATCTAAGTGCAAACATATGTACAAATATATTTAGATATATACATTCAAATACACTGAAAGAAAAAACAAAAAATATATATCAAGTCAAACATAAAATCCATACTAACTCGCTACTATCCTGCTGTGGGTCGTCGTCGTACTCGGCCGCGTCGTCACGCTGCGCCAGCGTCAGCGTGACGTCGGGCGCACACACCGCCGTGTTGGACGGCAACAGGGGCTTGCGCTGCAGCGCTTTTGTCCAGGACATGTCCTTTGAAGGATAAAAAAAACTAAATTAACAAGATATTCTTACTGATAACTATTTTTAGAAAACATATAAAAATACTAAAGTATTAAAAGTCGAACCCACGGCTCTCATAGCGTTTAAGCTCTCCAATCATTAAGCCACAACGATATCGAGCCAAATCTAAATTCTATGTTTGAGGAGTGCTGTTTGCTATAAAATATTAACCAAAGAAGGGCAATTGATACTAACTCCAAGTTGCTGTATTTTAAGTTTTGTATATTAAGTGTTTTTTACACATGTGTACTATTTAGTGTTATAAAGTCTTGAAGTTGAGATTGTCGTCAGACACTCCTTTCTCCATTTTTCACTCAAACTCACTCTCACTCCTTCACTTTGCTGTTCTTCTAGATCCTGAGGTCTTAACAACCTCACTTATAATTCATGCACAATGGAGTTTGTCAAGTTTAACTAACATCCATATTACCATAAAATTGACTAACCTTCTCCAAATTGAGAGACTTCTCTAATGACTTCTCAATGGTCTGACCCTCTTCTTCAGTTTGAGGCTGTTCTGGAAGATCCTCAGGCTTTAATAGCCTCACTTGTATTTCATGTACTGTAGGATTTGTTAGCTTTAACAGAAGGGCTGAAGTAACACCGGGCTTTATTGTCTCATATGATATTATTTTTACTTCTGGTACATGGTAGCTAGAATAAAAAATATGTAATGTCAATATGTGATTTTTAGCTTATTAAGGATATTTTCTTTTCTCTTTTTTTTTAAAGGTTTTAGTTAATTAAATTTCAAGTGTGAAAACAATGGTATTTTATGTTTTTTAATGGAGCTTGCAGAACATTTATCCTAGCTTCTAACTTAAATTTTGATAAATTAGTTTGACATTTGTTTTTAAACTTAAATCCTCTAACTTATTTGTGCATAGAGTCAAAATTATTAAGTAATATTCTAAATAGTTATTTATTAATATTTATTGATTGTATATACTGTGTAAGTAAAAAGAAATAAAAAAAAAATATCAAAATCGGTTCACCCAGTCAAAAGTTATGAGGTAACAAACATAAAAAAAAAAAACAGTCGAATTGATAACCTCCTTTTCTTACAGAAGTCGGTTAAAAAAGTAAAGATAGCAAAAACTAACAGCATGCACGCAAGATGTATAAATTCAGTACTTGTGAATACTATGGTGAAACAGGCCTACAGTTTACTTCAGTGTAACACATATAATATATAGTATACTCACTATGCAAGCAACTCAATTTTGAACTTAACAGATCCAGGGTTGTACTCCGGCTTGGTGAGGTTGTGGTCGCAGGCGCGGCATCGCTGGCTGCGTTTAACACTGAGCGGACGAGCCACGGGGTGCAGGCGGGACACTGAGCGTGGTTGGCGCGACGGTGATGCCAGGCGCTGGGCCATTGTTGTTACTATGGGCAATTGGAGATATGAGAAAGGTATAACATGTTTGAGAATTCTGAAGAGAATTAGAGAATTCTGTAATATCCTTGGGACTTCATTTTTGTATGAAAATTATTTATAAATAACAATAGTGAGTTAATATGTATATAATAACTAACATTGCAAGCAAAAGCAAATGAAAATTTTGCAAAATTCCTGCTTATTTCTATTTTTTTAATTAAATAATTATTTTATAATTAATATAACTCACTCTGTTTTAAATTAACCTCTTGCAAATGATAATCTTCAGGTAGTTCCTCAACCTCCTCACTTGCCTGGCTCGGCACAAAGTTGGCTATAGCTGATGAAGAACTCTCACTTGACGGTAGACCAGCTATATTACGTGCCATAGCACCAGTTAGACCTGTTTTGTCCTGGAAAATGAAAATAAGAATTAACTAATTACCTACTTGGTGGATAGAAATTATTCTCAAATCTAATATTTTAAGGAACATGATTCATGCTTTGGCTGGAATTTTACCCACAACCATTGCTTTATGCTGTCATGGATCTAAAACTCTTATAAAAAATTAATAAACATAACTTACAGTAAGTGTAATGTATTTCCCCCTAAATATAATCTTCTTCCTCTCTCTATCCAGTTTCTCTTGTTTCTCTTGCTGGGCTATTGCTTTGTAGTATTCCAACAGTTGATTGAACCGAGTTGTAAATGGATTAGTGCTTTCAGGCCAACCTCCAGAGGCTGTTTATTTAAAAAAATGTTGTAGTTAAATATTATTTGTTTAATATATTTAAGTATCATAGTTTGTATCAGTCAAGGACTGCATTACTGTACCATAATATTATATATTGAAATAGATATATTTCTTTAGCGCTATCAATTCATTAATCTTACCAACAGGCTGATCAGGGATGCCAACATCTCTAGAAGTCCAGCGACAGTTAAAACATGACAAATAATACATTTTCTTAGGCTGTTTATTTTCCACTTTTGCATCCCCTCCAGCTGGGTCTTGCCGTGGCTGTGCTAGCGTAGCTCTAGTGGACAATGTATGGAAACAGCTTGGACAGTCAAAACAGCTGCTGCAACGATTTTTCTTTAACCTAGCTTCAGATGATGGCATGTTTTCGAGACAATTTGCACAGTAGTGTGAATCAACCTGAAATATATAATTATATTCTGTAGATTTTAATTTAACAATAGTTTTTTCAAAAATGAAAAATGGGTCACGACGATATAATATCACAGGAGTAATATATATAGAAATTATAATTACTCCAAAATAACTTATATTTTCAAATATTAGTGATATTTTTAAAGAGAGCACTTATAATAATATCAAATTACCTTACTTAAGTAAAACTTACTTCATGGCAAATGCAGAAGCCGCAACGGATTTTTAAGCAATGTCGACAGAAGTACAAATTCGTGATAGGTTTCAGTTGCCCACACGAACAGACATACTTTACGTAGTCTGGTTGTGTTAAATAAGCCATTGTTATACCACTTATTTAAATAAATTCGATATAAGCTGAGATTCCAAACCCTGAACTGTTGACTGCTGTTGACTCACATAAAGAAAGTGTCACTGTCATTATCTAAGTCCATTGGTAAATGTCAATGTTTTTGTCATTAAAGGACAGATAAAATATTATTTTTTTAAGTTCTTTCCTCCGTTTTATTTCTTTCGATCTTGTCTTTTATTTCAATTTGGTTTCATTAAATTATACTTTCTGCTGTACGGTAGTTAATTTCATTATGTATATTGCAATTATTTAATCGCTTCTAGTTCCTATTTTTAGCGTTCCGAATTAAAAAAAAAGCCTTAAATCTGGGACTTTTAGTGAGCGAAATAAATTGATCCTGACCTGGCGCTTTTACCCCTTGTGTCCCTGCGCCATGACTGACCTCAAATATTTAATAATGAAGTGTAATGTGTAATGTAATACTTTATAATATATATGTATTTTTGTATGTAGCAGGCTAGGCAGAGTGAGCCTATTGGTAAGACACTTCGCTCCCCACTTTCCGCCAAATTCTGAAGGCATTCCGTATTAAGTGGCGGAATTCACCGTCGCGCTTTGCCTCGATATCAGACCGAAGTAATGACAATATAAAATGTTTTTATTCCTTGAATGGGAATCGAACCTACCACCTGTCACTTGTGCCCCTGCGCCAAGACTCGCCGCACATACCTCATTCATCATCATTGGTTTCATATACATACAAAATATTGTTAATTTCAATATTTTTTTTTATAAAGCTTGGACATGATGATGTTTTGAAATAGATGAAACCTACATTGCGTAGTAAAAAAAAGAACTGTTGATCATAATTTAATATATCTTTAAATTTAATTAAAAGTTAATGATTTTACCTCTTTACTATTTATATAACTGAAAGGTCGATCCTGCAGAGAAAGTTTTGTATGTAAAGCAATATTTTTGGTCATATTTTTAAAACCAGGCCTTGCTTATGTAACAGATTTGCGCCATGATTCCTATAAAATATATATTTTATTACACAGTGTATTTTTTCCATGTAATATAAAATGTTTAAATAAAGATATTAAGATATTATTGTTACAAATCGGAAGCGGTTAGTGCTTTTAAAAGTGCTTTAGTGTATTTAGAAAGAGATTCCACGTAATTGTAATATGTGTCACCCAATAACAATACTACACACGAGCTTCCTTCCGATCCGTTGCCTACCAGCAACTGCCCGCGTTTGACTTTTTTTTATTTTTCGAAGTGGCTTTATTGCTATTGACCTGGACTGGTCTTGACAGCGTCACCAAGCGGGGAGAGGCGAGAGTAGCTGTCCCTGAAGTCCGCGTTTGACACAATTCCACTGCTTTTACAGTCTTTTTCACCAACTTCTATCCACTTTTACACGAGTACGCTAGCAATACTATCATTGTGAGCAGTTGGTAAAAAACAGAGTAGTCTACCTTTTAGAAATACGGGTACGGGTTCAAATCCCGTTATTTTAAATTTTTTATAGGTACGTTTCTAAATAAAGTATTTTTGTTTGCCAAGTGTGGAATAACACTTTAACATTAAAAAAAAGCAAAGTTATCTGTTGGTAGGTTTTTTCCACGCCTAAAATTAAAGAGAAGACTAGAAGAAAAATATAATACCTAACTAATTCCGCTATCTTATACATCATCGATAAAAACATATACAATTAATTAGACTAGCATAACGAAACAACCTTTTAAATACAGACTTACTTTTTCAATTGTGTTATAATTATAACGACGTTCGATCTAAGTAATAATACTTGCGTGTTGTGAAAAGTGTAAACTTGTGAAGTAATGTGAGAATGTAGCTATTTTTAAGTCTTTGGGAAAAGCAAACTATTTTTTAAGTACTTGCATAAAAAATCTAAAATCTGTATTTGAAATGAAGGCCGAGAGTTGTAAACACTTCTAAGTGTGCACTATTTATCTATATGTGCATGATTTCCTAAAACTAACAGTGGCCGAGGCTACCCCTTACCCGACTCTCCCCTACGTAATATATATTCTTATACATATGTATATTATTTTTGGTTTTTTTATTCTTTTGTTGTACAAAGTAGTAAGTAAAAAAGTAGGTTATTCTATTTAAATTAAACGCACGTCACTTAATACTATCGCAACGACCATGTAAGATGTATCTGAAATTCTGTTTTCTTATTAGTTGTCTCAGCACGTATGACCCAGTGTTGTCAAACTTTAACAAAATTAACGCCTCGATTCATTACACGATTCGCAAATGCTTGTGATGGGAATTATAATTTTTAAAATTTTTAATGCCAATTATTGCCATGTCGTGTCATTTACCCTATTTTAAGGGAGTTTGTAGTGAATGCCAATTTTTTATTATTATAATTCTAAAATCAATTTTATTATACGAGTATTTTTATGTACTATAAAATATATATAAATTTCACTTAAAACAAATTTCCCTAATAAATCTAAACCGCTTATATGATGCAAAAACGGTGTATCTGCACTTTTTCAAAAATTGCAAGGGTCACAATTAAAGTTTGTAACTAGTTTTTCCGTATATATTGACATATATTTAAAGAGCTAATAATTAAAAGAAAAAAGTACATAACAGTTAAATAAAAAAGAAATCATTTTCGGTTAGCAACACTAAGTTCTTTTTAAGGTATGCCAACAGGAACGGCGGACGGTCGGACAGGCTGAATGGCTTTCTAATGGCGTAATGTATTGCGAAACGAGGATCCAATTATGTCACCAGTATTAATTACTCACGTTTTTTTTAATCCCGCATAGACTTCTAGATCGGTAATGATAGTTTTATGTTAGGATACAACCTTACAAAGTAACATAGTAGCTACCTAAGCATTACAGTATACAGATATTGTATTGGACTTGTATTACAAAGAAAAGTACTCCTGGGACAAGTTTATTTGAAAATATAATTAATTATAAAATATATTTTACTCAACTTGTCCATATTATGAGCCAAAACTCAACGCCGTGCTTTACCTTAAATTTAAATAAAATTAAAAATTAAATTAAATTTAAATAAATATTTCATTTTCTCGAGTGGGGATCGAACCCACAGTCACGTTTACAGTCATAATTTGTGCCCCTGCTCCACGAGTTACGACTGGCCTCTAATAATAATTAATTATAATTTTTAGTCCATTCCACCCACAGCTGGGTATAGGCATCTGACTGGTAATAAGACGGTTGTGGATTCTATTTTCATTCGGGGTACTAAACTATTTTCATTCACTTGAAAATTGGACAACGGAGTGTCTTGCCACTCCCTCTGCCTACCCTGTTATGGGTGCGGTACAGCGTGAAGCGATATCGTATTATGCTCTAAATAATATTTACAGAAATTAAAACGTATTAATGAATATAAAATTTCATCCTAAATTTAGGAAGGTCAAGGTATAAATAAAATCTAGTGTGACAATCTTGAAGATCACAATGGAAGTAAGTTATACTGTATATTATTATGTGAACATAATATTTCAATTAAATTATTGGCCATTCTAAATATTTTTTCCTCAATTTAATTCATATAAGTATAATCTAGAATTCGGTAAAATGGGGGGGTTAATATTAGGCTCCTCTGCCTACCCACATGAAGGATAAAGGGGAAACTGAAAAAAAATGTTAGTTATATTAATATTTTTTAAACATCAAACATAATTTTTTGTTCTGTGACAAACCTTTTTAAATATTTCATTTGTCCAAATATTTAAATAAATGCCGCGACCCATGTATATATGTATATAACTTTCACATTCTCATAATAATGTACACTTTACATAATACATGGTTTGCGCGCGGAATTAATTGTCTATGCTTACTTATTATTAATTCTTTTTAAATTCTCGACGTCAACGACGGATGCTCCCGCGACTAATTTCTTTAATTGGATTCAAATGTGGTTTGGAAACCAATTTATATGATGTAATGTTAAGTACTGTTGTGTTTAACAATTTATGAAATAGTGTAAAATGTTGTTTTTACATATAACAATCGATATTTTTCCCTTTTTTATTTTTTTCATTTTTCAAAATGTATGTATTATTAAGTAATAATTTATCTTTAATTTTTTTTTATTACCTTCGATTAAATATACACATAGTTGATTGAAGTTTATAACAATTGTTATAAGCCTGTCATAGAGCTTGAATGCACCAAATAATTTTAAAATTCAATATTGAAATTAAATAATGTTTCAGTAATAAGATCTTTCATTTTCGCGATTGTATTCAGTATTATACAATTTGGAAACCCCACGGGTAGACTGAGATGGCATCCGTCTATCAGTTGACATAATTATTATATCGAACTACCACTAACGATTTTTCAATTGCCTCGCGTACTGCCCTGGATTCTTACAGAATGGACTGATTGTATCTTGCTCTCTAGTGTGGTGGGCTTGAGACTTCAAAGTTTTTACGGATAGCCCCAGGTGACAGAAAGTTACCAACTGTCTTTTCTAATGAAATTACGATGTTTTTGCATTTTAACAAATTCGCGGCCACCGAAAACTTTTGTGTTTTTGTGCATTTATCGGCAAGGCTATAGTTATACGTAACAATTTTTTCGATGTTACCCAATATTCCCTTGGTTATATTTACCTAGGACACTAGTGTCGTACACAAATCTTAGTTTTATTATTTGACCAGGAGGTCAAAGCCGCCAGTAAAAAAAATATTCTATAATAAATTGTAACATATATAATATCTTAATGAGAACTTGTCTAGAGAAATGAATCATGCGTAAAAAATTCGCATTAATGACATTAATTAAAGTATACAAGGGATCGGCCATTACAACTATTAACATACAAATATGCAAAACTGTATATCCGTATAGTCTAATACATACATACATACCTACATACATATATTACGTATTAATTTCTAAAACGAACATAACATGTTAAACTTAACCTCGTTAATAAGCATTATGTCATGATATCTTTTAAATATTCCAACAAAATGTTGATTGGCCAGTCTTTTATTTAATTATTAATTATGAATCCGGAAGCGATGGTTTACTGAAATTCATATGGTCTAGAGCCCACTTATGTTGAAAAATTGGTTAATATCTTCTTAGAGTTGTAGAGAGAAACACTTTTAGTGTTTAGAATTTTCTTTACTAGCTTCAGAGAGGGTGTAGTATTAAGACATTCAGTTCCTTACTCTCCGCCCAATTGGCACGGTGACTGGCGGTGCTCAAACACCATTCTTTGTCTTGTTATCAGAGCGAGAAACCAAAAAATAATTAATTTAGAGTCTGCTATGAAGGTCGCCGCAGGTTGTCTGCTGAATTGTTTTTTTTTAGGATTTTACTAAGAAAAGAAATATAACAAAAGAAAACAAAGTAATAGTGGAAAAAACAACAATAATTATGCACATAATCTACCTATGTAGATTATGTGCATAATTGTTGTTGTTATACCTACTTGACCCCGTCGTGGTTCGGTAAACGTGACGGTTGTGGATTCGATTTCCAAGAGAGAACATTTCGTTATGATTTCTTCACTCTGGTAACAAGACAAGGCGCGGCGTTAAGCTCCGACACTCAACACAAAAATGTCTCGAAAATTGGGGAGCGGACTGTCTTAACACTAGGTTACCTCTGCCTACTTTGTGATAGGGAAACATACTAGGCTAAAAATGTACATACTTACTAGTTTAAAATTAATGATCAAATTAAAATATTTTTGTATGTTTTTACTTTTTTATATATGTCTATAGGTACATATAAAGCTTATTTATTTTATACCTAAAATCAGTGTGATGTAATTTGTGGTTAATAAAATTGAAAATAAAATTATAATAATAGATTAAAAGTTCTGTTTGATGATATTGTCACGATACGGTAAATTATTATTACATGTATTTAATTTTCATACTGGGGATCGAACCCATAACTATCACGTTTATAGCCAGACCCAGTTCCACTGTACCACAAAGGCCTCTATCTAGAGTTCGGAATAATTTGCTATAGTAGAGCACTTGCGATGCTAGGATAGTTATACTAACAATTATTGTCACCACTAGATCTCTTCGCTTAGCATGAAACATATATAGTGGTCAAATAGCGGAGAACGGTGAGTGAGTGACCTGTCATTATATTTTTTAATTGTCGCAAGTTTAAAGAGAGACGTAACGATTTCAGTATGAATTACATAATTTCGTACACGCTTTCTTTTAATGAGTTCTTTATTAGATCCATTGGAGAGAACAATGCTCGATTAATTCATATTATTAATTTATAATTATATGGAATTGTCTTTTGTTTTTGCCGACAGGAAAAGTTCACTGGAAGTAATAACTAATTAAAATTAAACTAATTATTTTGAGTAATTACTGATTGTGGAATGGACTATACGAAGCTAATTCATAAAGCAGGAGGAAATGAGGAAAAGCTGGAGGGAATGAATTCATGAACTCCTTTGCTCGTGGGTATATCCTCACCGCCCAATCTTCGAGATCTTGCGTGATTCGTAGCTAGTATGATATCGTACGAGAATGCATTTTGCTAATAACCATTAGGTAATAAAATGTTCACCTTAAAATAGTTCTAGTACGAATATAACGATATTTATTGAATTTTAGCGTTAGACGGGGAGAACTTGGGGAGGAAACATTGTATGAATAATTAATAAATTAAAAAGAAAATCATCTTTATGTATGTATCCTGCACACAGCACCTCGAATTCTGGAGGCATTGCGTGTTGAGTGGCGGAACTCAACGCTGCGCTTTACCTCAACACCAGAGCGAAGAAATGAAAATACAAATTTAAATAAATATTTCATTTCATGGAATGGGGATCGAACCCACAACCAGTCGTGTTTTAAGTCACATTTTGTGTCTCTGCGCTACCACTGGCGACTTGTATTATCATATAACCACTGCTATATTTGTAACGAAAAAGGAAAATAATGTATTAACAAAATAAATTCATATGAATTATTGAGTAATAAATAAATAAAAAAAATACTGAACATAAAATACAACCTCCTTTTTTACAATATCGGTTGACAGTTTTAGACATTTTTTTAAAGAATAAAAAAAGTTAACATCAAAAATTATGAAATAGAAGCAAACAAATGTTTTGTGCATTATTTACACATGTAAGCGATATAAGCGGTCGCAGTAAAAACTTGTTCCACATGCATTTATTGGGTCAACATACGTTACATTGTGTATGACAAGTAAAGTTCGATTATTTTATTAATGTTGTATGTGTTTCTTGTTTTTTTGTAATTTATAATTGTATTACTTTTCCATATCTTGATTTATGTTTCTATGGTGCAATATAACTCTGTTTTGTTTGTTTTTGTATATATATTTTAAACATTAAATATTTTAAATATTTATAATATATTGTAAAGACAGTCGTCGGCCGCTGCGCAGTGGAACAAGCGTGCGACTGTAAATTTGACAGATTTCGGTTTACATTTAAAGAAATGTAAAATTTAATATTTTCATTTCCTTGCTCTGATGACAAAGCAAAGCAATAAAACAACGTTGAGTTTCGCCACTCAATAAAACACGTAATGCCTTGAGAATTCAGAACGGAAGTGACGTAATGGGTACGGAATGTCTTAACACTATGTTCTCAGGTTCCATGTGCCTACCCTGCTATGTGCAGGATAAAGCGTGAAACTATTTCATTATCATAAGGCATTCTCTGCGTTTCGGAGCTAGCAATAAGTTACTCTTAACTTTTATTTTCCTTTATTTGTAAATATCTTACGTGTCGGAACTAAACTCCATAAATATCAAGCATTCTTGGCGGAATAAAATGAAAATTATATACAAACATTTATTTAAAATTAATTTGAAGTCGTAATTAAAATTCATTTACATATGTTATAATGAATTATGATAGTCATTAATAATTTTTACCATAGTGTCTGCTCTACGGTAAACCAACACATGAGATTTGGAAAGTCCACTTTGAAGGGTTGACATGATTAATTAGATTGCACATGTATGTATACGGAGAAGGGGCATCGGTAGCGTTTAAATGATTACTATTTTGCAACTTTTTAAATATATTTTTCATAATATGTTATATATGTAATTAATTGACAGAATTTAACATTGTAACCTACTTGAGATGTGGGGTGCGATATTTAAGACTGTTCCACTTTTGAAGGAATGTTTTTTTTTATAAATATGCAGTTTCCCTAAATTGGATTAGTTGGATAACCTACATCTTACTCTCTTTTTCTCTCTTTCTCTTACCTATTAGTTTTTGTAAATAAAAGGTTACCTGTAAGAAATCACTTATAGTGATAAGGCCGCCTATGCACTGTATCAAAATTACAAATTTAATTGTATTTTCTTTGTGCAATAAAGTGTTTTTAATTTTACTCAACACATTGTTAAAACCATTAGGTAGGAAATGGAGACCGAAGGAGGTTTCCGTAAGTCCTTCTTCTTTAAAGAAATAAAGTTATATATTATTATATTGTTAGCGTACTCTAATATATATTATTCTATTAATAGTGTATATTACATACACTTTATTTAATTAAAGTAGCGGTTAGCACTCTGTTCTCTCTGAATACTCCGGTCGGGATATGGCGTAAAGGTAAGCAAGTTAAGTCATATTACATACATTTATTATGTTATATATATACATCATATCTCACATAATATAATACTAAAAATAAATAAATTTGTAATAGTTTTTTAAGATTAAAGACAGTAGTCAAAGACGATGTTTTAACACCTATGTTACATTTTCACATTAAGACGTTTTATTAGATGTCTATAATGAAATGATACCTTTAAAAAAGTCTTAGTTACTGTTTTAATATCATCAGAAAAATATATTTCATTCATGTTTTAATAATAAAATTTTAATGTCCATCAAACCATGGTTGGTTAAGGTTTATGCAGAAGAACAAGAAAATAATATATCAAATATAGATTAAGTTTCAATTGCTTTGGCAAATAAAAACGTCAATTATGCATTTAAAACCAATATATTACCTGAATGATGTGTTGATTGATTAAACACAGCCAGGTGGGGATATTCAAAGGTCGTGATAGTGCTATCTGT
>JAEBDU010007081.1:0-17228 GCA_016802625.1 Heliconius numata | reverse complement strand
TGTTACAAATACGTCACTTCATCTGGCGAAACTCTAAAGAAGAAAAAACTCACTTAAAATCGCCGATGTATATTTTGACCTTGAACTACGCGCGTAGAACAGTGTGAAGTTATTAACAAGCTAACGGTCTCGAACAAAACTTAAATAATATTGCATCAGTTTGCGAAGTAATCTCAAAGAGTGTGCTTGTGCCAGTCGTTGAAGTATTTCCTTTGGTAAGCATATGTTTTCGTATTTTATTGTTACAAAATTGTTTATTTGCTCAATACAAGTAAACAAGGTTTATTGTGTGTAAATGTCATGTGTTACGTTAAACTGTGGTGCGAAAATCGAGTGATGTTATTTTTGTAAGTTATATACGATTTTGTCACTTCTCTGGCGTCACTTCTGTGCCAAATTTAATGCCAGAGGAAATACATGATTGCCAGAGGAAATACATGATTGCCAGAGAAGTGACGAAATTCTGTTTCGATGAATATTTAATGTGTTAAGGCTTTATTTTATTTCTTATAGATATTGAAGCATAATCAGACATCATGGTGAATGTTAAAAAAAAGCAAACAAGAGAAGAGAGATTAGAAAAAAAGCGCCAAGCTGAAAGATTACGTTATCAAAAAATTAAAAATGATCCGATTAAAAATGCAGAATTAAAAGAAAAGGAAAGGCAGCAATACCAAAAGAAAAAAGAAAAGGGACAAATTAGGAGCATACATGATATGACTAAAAGGGAACAAAAGGCAATTAGAAAAATATGGAGAGATAAGACTAGAAAACATAGAAGTCGCGTGAAGCTACAATCAACTACAAGCTTTTTAGTAACACCACCAGAGTCTGATCACGAAGACCTACCTCCAATTCCGCAAAATAATATTGCTCTGGCTGCTAAAAGGCGATCAGAAACTCAGCGGAAACTACGAAATAAGCTTATACAAAAACAAAAAAATGAAATTAAAGAATTACGTCAAAAGGTACGTGACTATAAAAAGAAACTATTGCGCTTCAAAAAACAGGAAATAACTCCAAACTCAAAAGTGACCGATCTTTTACAAAGCAATAATAAAGAGAAAGTAGAAGAAGTGAAGAAAAAACTATTATTTAGTGAGGTGATCCAAAATCAACTCAAAGAAAATATGAATTTGACAACGAATGACAATGAAAAGAAAATATTTAAAAAAGTATTAAGTGGTAAAATAGTCAAGAAATACAAAGTATTGAACGAAATTAATATGAAACCTGTAAGACTGTCTTCTAATGCAAATAAAAGTTTGTTAGACATGACACGGAAGACAAGAAATGATAAAACGAAATTGAAGTTAGAGAAAATAGTCGTAGAGTTTTTGGAAGAAGACCGCAATAGTAAACTATGCCCAGGTAAAAAAGATTGCATTACAAAAGGTAAAATAAAAAAACAGAAGAGATTGTTACAGGATACCATGAAAAATCTTCACACCAAATTTATAAAAACAAAAAATATAAAGATAAGTTACACACTTTTTTGCCAACTACGACCTTTTTGGGTTGTATCTCCAAACATCCACCAAAGAGACACTTGCTTATGTATAACTCATGCAAACATGGAGCTAACCTTGACATCCCTAAAACAGGCACACATCATAAGTTTTCCAAGCTATCAGAGTGTGCTTAATTATTTATGTTGCGATCGATTCAATGAAAACTGTCTTATGCGAGAATGCCTTAACTGCAAAAGACGTTCAATATATTATTATGAGTTCGACAATTCTGTTTTGATCAAACATTCTTCATGGCAATGTGTTGTAGAGGATATTTTTGATACGAAAACTAAAAAAAAACGCAGAGTTCGAAAATATACCAAAATAACATCAAACTGTGCTCCAAAAGACATTGTGATGAAACTGGAAGTAAATCTTGATATTTTTTTAAAGCATGAAGCAAATATAGTTCATCAATATCAAACAATTAAAATACTAAAAGATAACTTAACTGATAAAGATGCTGTGATCCATATGGACTTTTCAGAAAACTATAATACAAAATATTTTTCAGAGGTTCAGTCATTCCATTTTGGTGGGTCACGAACGCAAATAAGTCTGCACACTGTGGTCTTATATACCAAGGGAGAAACAAAATGTTTCGCCACAATGTCAGAAAACTTAAGCCATAATGTACCTGTGATCTGGGCTCATTTGAAACCTGTTATGGAACTCCTTCCTTCTTCAGTAGAAAACATTCATTTTTTAAGCGATGGTCCAGTTACTCAGTACCGTAACAAAGATATGTTTTTTTACTTAATTTGTAAATTGACTGAAACATATCCAAATATTTTTCATTTTACATGGAATTACCATGAAGCCGGTCATGGCAAAGGAGCTCCAGATGGTATCGGAGCAACATGTAAACGTATCGCTGACAAAATTGTTGCTTTAGGGACTGACATAGCTACCATTAACGACTTTGCTACCGAATTAGATAAAAACTGTCCCGGCATTCATATATTTGTGATAACCGAAAAAGAAATTGATTTTCAAAAAAAGATACTGAAAGATAATAAACCAAATATTAAACTTTTCACTGGTACATTAAAAGTGCATCAAGTACGAGGAAACTGTTTGGACAATACGTTGTACATGAAGAGCCTCAGTTGCTTTTGTAGCAATTTTTGTCCTCATTTCCACTTAGGCGACATTAAATACCCCCAAAAACAAAATAAATTGGATGTTGCTGCAGCATATACTAATTCTGAGGAAGATGTGCCAAATGAAATGGTTGCGCATACATCTACGCATCTAATTAATTCATCTGATATAGTTAATGCAAACACTCCTATGACTGTTAAGAATGGAGATTTTGTTCTTGTGGAATACCAAATAAATAATAAAAAATATAGATATGCTGGTGTATGTTCATCAGATTTTGATGAAGAAGAAGGAGACATCAGAGTTACATTTTTAAAAGTCTCCAATGAAGATGGTACCCTTTTTAAAATAAACGACGATGATATGTCTGATGTTAAATGGGAACAGATCTTGGCCATATTACCAGTGCCCAATATATTTATGAAAGGTAACAGAGTATTTTACCAGTTTCCAAAGCCAATTGATGTTTTTGAAAAGTAAATAATTGATTGTTTAGTATGTAAGTATAAAATATTTAGTTACGCGAAAATTGTTGATTCTGTTCTTTGCAAAAATGAATAAGTTCATGTATACTGTAGACTGATATTTTTTAAGTTGTTTAAATAACCTCGAGACTGATAGATGTATCATTAAATAGTACTATTGTTTTGTTTTGTGAAAGAAGTTTACATTTTTGTTTTTTTTTTAGTAGATTAAGATTACAGTATTATTAAAGTACAATAAGATTGTTTTATAATGAAAAACTATCAAACAGTAATATTTACTGTTATTTTCATCTCAGATGAGACTAATAAGCAGAATATACTTCATTCTGTTATTTTAAACGGGTATTGAAAATTTAAGCATTAAAAAACTATTAATATTAATATAATAATAAGGTTGCATTAAGAAATTATGAAGACTGAATGTATCTTATATAATAAAAAATATTCTAATAATATAATTTTTACGTGTTTTAATTAATATAAGTCTCCTTGCTCAGCTTATAACAATAGTGTGTCACTTTCCTGGTTCAATTTGTCACTACTCTGCCAGTAGTGTCACTCCTCTGGTAACACATTTTCCTCTGGTGCTTATAAAACACAAAATATGAGAAAATCGTCTGGCCCCCATGATTACAAATTTCAAAATAGTGTCAAATAGCGAAATTATAAATATTAAATAGAATAGATTAAATTTCCTTCTGGGACACAAAAAAATCAAATAGCGTATATTCACCCATATGACTCTTACGTGATTTGGCACGAACCGCCATTGACGTTAGTTAATGTGTGAAGATCAAGTCATTTTTACAAGACCTTGTTTACAGAATGATTCTTCTAAAGTCCATGTCAGTGTTCCTATCTACAAAACTTAAGCTTTCATATTTAGGTAATAACATGAAGTAAACTACCAATACGAAGTTAACAAACCAACTTAAATAACCGAAAAGTTTAATACTTTTAATTTGTGTATCTATAAAGAATATGTAGTGATCAAAAATATTCTATAAAATAAAGAAGTAAAATAAAATATTAAAATATTAAGTTATACCGAAATCGCTAATATAGCATGTATATTATGTTTTTAGTTCGCATATGACCATTACAAGTCTGTAGGTGTTAATTTTACTAGTCGCTTCTTTCCGTCAAGGTTGTGACGTCTGTCATTGCAAACTTAAAATATAAACAACACAGCAAAACCAATATTATTTATTCTCACAAGAATATAAGAAAAAAAGTGAATTTGAAGAACTTAATCACATTCATAATCAATAATTTGCGACTGACATAAAATGTAATAAATAAACATAAGGGACACAAGCTTGTGCGATAGGTTGTGTGTTCCATCGATTGATCTCGTGGACATGAAATATTATTAAATATTTTCATTGCTTCGCTCTGGTTTCGAGGCAAAGCGTCGCGTTGAGTTCCGCCACTCAACACACAATTCCTCTAGAATTCAGCGGAAAATGTGGATATGTCCAAATTTTAAGAAACCAAATTTCTTTATGTTCATTGTATTCTTTTGTTAGGCTGTCAATTTAATGTCCTTCAAAGTTAAGAAAGGCCAATTTAAAGTAAGTATATTTTTATCTATTTTATAAATGTCAAATGAATATCCTTTTCTTCTTCCGATACATGATAAAAAAACATATTAAGCTGACAAGGTTATTTTAAATAAAAAATACTATTTTACACTTCACTATAGGTATATACATTCTTCCTCTTATCGCTTCCATTGGAAACAAAAGTACACAAGTATTACAGATACAAGTTATATGGTGATCTTCTTTAGGTACAATATAAATACTTCCTATTTAATATATAGAACTGACAAAAATAACATTTTTATTTATAAGAATTGGCATTAAGATACAATGGTATCGGAAAACTTAGCGAGCGTTCTTACTATTAAATTAAATTAAAAGAATAAAAAATATTAAAGGTATTAAAATTATTTTCAATTTCAATTTGTAGATATATCGGTATTTTTTCTTATAATTTGAAATTGAAAACATGTAGTTAAGTTGTAGTGTAATAGTTTTAAAAGCCAATCAAATAAATATTTCCATTTTACCCCTTTTAAGTGTAGCAGAGAATAAGAAATATTAGCAGAAAATAGGCACAATACCAAAAAGCCACAACAAAACGAACCTTATTGATTTGGACCGAGTTATCGATTAACGCTAAATTATTAATGCTCCATTTTAGACGTAAGTAGTTTCTCTCATATAAACATTCACGACAAATTGCATTGTACGTATGGTATAAAATGCCATTGTTATCTGACATTAATCCATATCTATATTATAAATTCGAAAGTAACTCTGTCTGTCTGTCTTTTACGCAATCAGGGCCAAACCGCTAATTTATTTGTGATAAAATACTCATATAGAGATACTTGAGGGTCTCGGGATGAACATAGGATATTTTTTTTTTGTCATATTTGTAATATTTTCGATATATACAAATATATTAAAATGCTTATTAATATGACATGCAATTTATTCCGCCATGTTAATAACAACCGTCGTTATGCGACCGTTGCCAAGCAACGATTTGCAAAGTTTGTTGTTCGAAAACGTCACCCAAAATGAGCATGCTTAACGTATCTCTCTATTGAAAATTGAAAATAATTTCATAAATATATTTAATAAATATTCGTATAGTTCAAGCGGGCGTAGCCGCGTTCGGTTCCACTAGTATATATATAAAAAGGTTTTTATACATTCGTGTCATATCCTGTCAACTTATAAAACTATAAATAATCTTGGATCTAGTCTTACTATATCTGTAACAGGTACACCAGATGCAGTCTAAATATATAATACCAATAATAACTTGGTACAACGACTTGAAAAAAACTAACTTAATTTACACTTCTTTGCTAAGTTTTTTTAATTAATACGGTGTCACTTGTCTCTTAGAGTTCGTTTGATAATTAATAAGTTGGCCTTCGCGTCGTGCCGCAGCGGCACATAGGTGTGACTGTAACACGATGGTTATGGGTTCGATCCCCACTTGAGGAAATGAAATATTTATTTACGTTTATATTTCCATTTCTTCGCTCTGGTGTCCAGAACTCGACAGAAAGTGGGGAACGTAGTGTCTTAACACTAGGTTCCTTCTGCCTACTCGGCTGTGTGTATTGTGCTGATAAAAAAAAATTTGCTAATAAAACAAAAATTTGCTCTTTCTATAAGAATGTAATCTACTGATTTAATACAAATATCGTAAAGTAGAGAATCAAAGAGGCTAATGTATATAAAAATAGACTACCTTTTAAGGTAATAGATGCATACCGCACTTTTCAGTGTCATTAGCGAGTGACAAGTGAGCAATTTGTACCGAAATAGAGTGTTCACGCCCTATTTGTGCGACGCTATGCAATAGGACTAACGAGAGGTTTTCATCGCTAATGATTACCAAAATAGAGTCTGGCTTCCGCAGTATATCGAAGAATGAATAATTAATACATTAATTTAGCTTCACGCTGTATCCCATACACGGCAGGATAGGCAGAGGGAACCTAGTGTTAAGATACTCCGTTCCTCACTTTGCACCGAATTTCTTGGGGCATTGCATTGAGTGTCGGAACTCAAAGCCGGGCTTTTACCTTTTACCAGAGCGAAGAAATGAAAATATTAAGAAATAATAATTTATTCACTCGAGTGGGAATCGAGCTGACAACCGTCGCGTTACAGTCTCACGTATATATTGAAGAGATATCACGTTAACGTTGAATGGCTTAAATTTTAACATAGAAAAATATATTAATACGAAGGTATAATAAATTTTAACAATCGTGGAACATAATTTTCCTTATTTTTGGATTGGAATTTTACTTACCTATGGGTATATGATATACTTACCTATATGTATATATATGTATTGTGCATATATTTCTGCACAAATTCTACCTTTATTAAAATCACTAAATAGGTATATGTTTAAAAAAAAAAGTCCAGAGTGTACATAACATTCCGATATGAATGTAGACATTCGGATTACGTTACCGACGTGCGAACATCTGAACAAATTAAGCCTTTCATTGTTCTCTCCTCAGTTACTATCTATTTTCAAGTTAATTGTTATTCCATTATTTAATATATTAAAGTCCGTAGAAATATTTCAAGGACATTCTAATAATGTATTTTTCTTAGATCATCTTTATTTGTTAGATACTAATTTGTTTTCATAGCACCATATTTTTTTAGTTTTGGCTTTATATTTAGTTTTGATATTAAATTTTTCTTCAATAATTAGTAGTATATGTAGAAAAGAAAATTCTCTAAGGAAAACCTACAAATAACAAGTTAACACCTACGACGATAATGTCATTGATATCGTTCACAATTTCCACTAAGAGCACGTCCGCAACTCTACATGCAACGAGATAAAATAAATGACACAAATTTCCTAAGATTTCCAATCTAACTATTGGTAGTTGCGTAAATCGATTGTAGTAAGAAATCAGCATGACCGTGGTCGTTAACTGTACCCGGTATCGAGTAGTTACTCTATAATAACGGTGCTATATCTACTATGGCGACAACGGCACAATAGCGAATATAGTCATTAGTCAAACTATCAGGCAGGTTAACCTAGTGTTAGGACACTCCGTTGCCCATTTTCCGTTGAATCCTGAAGGCATTACTTGTTGATTGGCGGAATAAATCACATTAAGTGTGGACAACGACTGGCCTCGGCTAAGTGTTTATGCTGATAATATTTTTATTATTATTTTATTATTGCCTTTCTAATTTTCTATTAATTGTTAATAAACTTTAGAAATCGGTGAAGCATAGTGATAGGTTAACTACACATTTATTTTATTTTGATAGAGTCAATTTTACTCAAATATCTTTGTAATAAAATACTATTTAAAATGTCATTACAATCGAATAATAATAACATTGATGTATAAGCATTTTAAAGTAATTAATATTTGATTATCATATACTTAGTTATCATTGAAATCCAATATTCATTGTGTCCCATATGTGAAAACGCCCTATTTTGTTTAACATTAAACATACAATTTGAGGCTAGTCGTGTGTGACTGTAAACAAACAGGTTGTGGGTTCAATTCTCACTCGCGCAAATTAAATATTTCATATTTTCATTTCTTCGCTCTGGTGTCGAGGTAAAGCGTGGCGTTGAGTTCCGCCGCTCAACGTAATGTCAATTTGTCGTGATTATTAATATTTAGTTTCCACTAATCTAGCGCTATTGTTAAGACAACAGCGTTTCTATTGTTTGATGACTAATTACTCTGTGACAATGGCCTTCGGTGACAATCGCGTATAGTGAGAACGCTTAACTGATATATCTTTATGCATCGACACTGTAAAAACATAGCTTATTTAGCTGTTTGCTAGCTTTTTAAATTTAATATTCGCTTGGAGTTATATTATTATTTTTTTGTTATGTAAAAAGACTATGAAGGATGGCACGATTAAAAAAACCCTACTTAAATGTAAACGTATAATATTTTTCATCGTCGCAGGATTTTAACATGCGCCTGGGAAACCGCTCGAGATCCTTGATCGATTGCCAAGAGGTGATTTTTAAGAGAATAGGATTTTCAAATCTTTCGAAGTGCCGATATTTTTATAAGAAATAACGTTAAAGTTATCCTCCTTCAATTATACTGAAATCAACTGTAATAAGCCATTAAACGCAAAGTGAGTTAAAAAACGAAGTCATTTACAATCTTCTCCACTTATTCAAGATAAGTGGTTATCAAGTAAGGCAACAAAAACGTTTTATCATAATGTTCTGCATTCTTAGAGAATATACAGGAGTTACAACGTTACATACTCGTATTATCTCGAAGTCGAAACTTACGATTTACAGTTACATTGCAATACAATAGAAAACTATAAGATATATATTTTATATAACCATATTTTTATGATTATTTTAGAGAAATAAAATACCTACTAATATCCGAATAAAGTCCAAAAATAAAAAAAAAATACTAAAATATTAGTGGCATAGTTAAAGCAAGTCCGCATAACGTAATAAAACCGTGTCGATGGCAACCATAAACCATTGCTGATAAGAAACTATGGAGAAAGTTTCCGCTATGCTCTATTTATATTCTCGAACATTTTTAATGTTTTACATTCATAATAAATACATGTCCTATTAAATAGAAATGCTTAACAACTTTCCTCAACGAATGGAACAATTTCTTTATTCTATTCGTAGGAGCTGTGTTGCTTTCATTGAATATGTAATTACATAAGTCTAAGCTTTTCTTTGTTTTGGCTGAATATATTATTATCCACAGTATTACTTTAAAAATATAATATTGTTTTATTAAAAATGCAAAGAATTCTTTGACCTATTTAAATATTTTGATGGGAATCAAATAATAATTAACTTGTATTTTAATCTTAAATTCCTATAAGCCTTTCAAGTTATGGATAATAATCAAAGAAAGAAAATATAGATGTAAATAACGAGTAAGTTTCCTCAGATGTCACTGGGAAAGCTGCCATTGTCAAGATTGGAACTGTTAATACAGTTTCCTTTTTGCTACTTAAACAATAGTAACAGTTGTGGAAAAGAAAACACGTAAGTGATAGAGATTAACTGTTACTGTTTTCTAAGTTTTCAGAGAATCTTCTCGAAAGTTCGGTTAACGGTTAACTAATATATATATTTTTAAACTTGTAGTTTAATATTTGTTTAATTGTTAGATTAAGAAAAAAATATAAAGTAGAAGTCAAATTGGGTACGACGTACGCCATTTTTTCGCACTAATGGTAAGAGTCACGCCAATATCGCGTAATATATACATATTTTGGCATTCATAACTTTGAAACACAAATATGTATCCATATTTAAAGCATTTTGTTTTACATTTCCATAGCTTGAGCTAGAATAGTGAGCAAACCCAATTTTGAAAAAATAATTAATTTGAAAAACTCTTCGTGCCTTTAGAATGTAATTATATTCTATAGTGAAAAGTAACATGAGTATTAAGGTTATGTTGCAATACATTATACAATACTATATTTTTCACTTAAATTTCAACGAATGCATGAAATTAATAAAACTGCTTACAATAAAATGAATGTTCGTCAGATTCCTAGTATAATTAAAATGAGTTGCCATAACGTAATAAAACTCTATGGTAGCCATGATCAAATGCTGATAAGAAAACATGGTGAAATAAAATATACATTATTAAAGTTTCTTACATGTTACTTTTCACAACATTTTTTTTTTCTTTTGAAAAAAAAAACAAGTTAGTAAAGCTCATGTTTATTATACTTTTAGATATACATATAATTTCTGAATGAAATAACATCTCAAGATCGATCTCAGACTTGAGAGAGGTTATAAATACGAGCCTTAATCAGTTTTCTTCACCACATAAAAAACTTTACATAAATGCATTAGCTATTAGCCTACAAATTGTCTTTGTTTAGAAGAAGCTGCACTATGTGGTATTACATCACGATAATTAGATAAAATGGTGCAGATTACGTAAGCAACATAATATTATGTTGTTATTAGTGCTTCAAAGAGATTTTTTTATATGTTTAATGTATGTATATTTTTTGTGTTGAGTGTTCCGTGTTGAGAAATAGGCTAAGAGGATGTTACATTAATACAGCGTCGTTAAATACTATTTAAAATTTATTAACTGTTTTATTTTAAAACCTATTAAAAATATTAACGAAATTAGTTGCTGAAATATACATAAAAATCATATTTTTATATCAATAAAACTAAAACAAAATTAATGAAAGTTCACTTTCAAGTGGTTCTTAAATTAAAAAGTGATATACTCGTATACACTCAATTTGATACATTATAAAAGCATTAACCCTTATCTTCGCAAAATTTTTTTTTTTAAGAAAAGCAAAAAATATGCATACTGGTAGCTTCTTTGGGTTACAAAAAACATAAAAAAAATAAATAAAAAAATCATAATATGAAAATTTCGGAAAAACACGATGTATAGTATACTATACATTGCTACACGTACAGTGATTCTACCATTTTTAAGAATGTATATTATACTATACATTGCGATGCTTAGGGAGGGTGGAAATGTTACTGGTAGCTTTTAAAATATACTGAAAGATTATTGTAAATAATATGATTTTAAATAAAAACAACTATATTAATGGAAGTAAAAATGTTTAATAAAAAAAATCATTCTCAAATAATTTTTTGTTACAAAATAATAACTCAGAGATCCTATTGCTTGCGGTGGTACTCCAAAAACACCTTCGATTCTTCACAAAACAAAGGTAAACCTTACATTTTATGCACACGGTACGTGCCTGGCCAGCAGTACAGCTTTGCAGTACTTGCACATTTGATATCCGGTTATTTGCGGCCAATGGTAATATTTGTCATAGCCAATATCATCGCATGATCGTTAAGATACCGGTTTTGTATTTTTGCTTGGCGGGAAATCGTGTAAATTTTTCACTGAAATGTTTCGACTTAATAGTCGTATATAAAGCTAAAACAATTTTTACTTCCAACACCCATTGTCTCTTCTTCTTCTTCAGCGATAATGTCCGTAAAAGTGTCATCTTGTGTCTCTTATGTAGAGCAAGAACTCATACATGATGTCACACACCGGCTCTGATTTAGTTCTTGAAACTCCATTTACAAGGCTTATTTGGTTTATATTGACGTCGATTTTCTTCTTCATTCATTCTTTACAAGAAAGAATTAAGAAATGAGGTGTAAGAGACACTTCGGTGGTATCGGCATGAATATCAGCTGCATGCGTTCCTATCTCATAATCAGAAATTTGTAAGAGGTTTAACCTTTCGAGATTTGAATTTATCGATGGCTCTGGAGAACTTTCTGTTGATCCAATTATTCCAGCTTCATTACTGTTACTAGCTCCGTCATTTGTGTCAGAGTCTGCATTCTCTTCAGGCACCAAGGAGAAAATGCACCTAGCTCTATCACCCATAGAGTTTAAAACCAAAGCAAAAGACACATGCAAAAAACCAACACCAAAGATAAGCCAAACCATATTGTATTATAAATAGGTAAATAATGAATGTAATATTATTTGTCCCTTTATATAGTTAGGTAGTCATGCAGTAATAATAATAATAGTATTTTTTATGGGAATCGAACCCATAACTTTGTGTGTAAGCTTTCTAGAACCACTATATCAAGGTGGCAGTACAACTGTCTTTTACATTATAATAAAATTGGTTTAGTATATAAGAAAGACATACTTGAAATTTACATTTTATAGTAAAGTTCCAAAAAATATGGATCCTGTGAAGTTGGCAATGTATATTATACTATACACCACCGACGAAAGGTAAACGACTGCAACTGCGGCAATGTATAGTATAATATACGTTATTAAAAAACACGAAAAAAACATACTAATTCATATAGCGACATCAGAATATATATAAAAATGTGTAAGAACATACATTTAGGCATGTGTATTTTATAATAAACATACATATTTAGAAGTACAAACATAAAAATAAAATAAAACTTACCTTAGAAAATCTGAGCAGCGCGTCTTGACGGTTATTTTTGACAATTTTTTTAAAAGTATCATAGTAAAACTACTATTTTTATTTTTGAAGTATAAATAAATGTCTAGAAATGTCATATGTTTAATAAAACTAAGTTAAAAAATATTTTATAGCGATCGTATATTTTTATAAATTTGTATGTATAGTATACTATACAAAATGAAGATAAGGGTTAAGCAAGCTATACAAGTATTTTATTTATATTATGTCAATAAAAGTGACCATGGTTTCTGCACCCAAACAAGTGTGCAACGTACCGTGTCACTTTCCTGTTTCGAGTGCAGTCTATGGATGAACAAAATAATCGACGTGGCACAAAGTTACACATATATAAATAAATAAAATAAATCAGCTTCACGCTGTATCCCGCGCACGGCCAGGTAAGCAGAGGGAAACTAGTGTTAAGACACTCCGTTCTCCACTTTATGCCGAATTTTGGAGGCATTGTGTGTTGAGTGGTTTATATAATAACAGTTTTCAATGTTAAATAACAAACAATTAATAAATTATAATTTTTCTTTAAGTAAATTCTTGACGTAATCAAATATTCATTTAGGTATTGTTTATAGAACAATAATAAAATAAGCAGGAAAAACTAAATTTAAAATATTGTGTTTTAAATATAACTAACATATATCTAAGACAACGCTTTCTTATTTATCGTTAAAATCTTACAGTAGCTTTCTCTATGAAAAGTACAGGTAGAAGCAATTGAATGGAAAGTAATTAATTAAATAAAAGAATAAATACTAAAAAGTCATATATATACCTATATCATTTCTACAAGTTAACTAATCTACATATTCTTTGTCTTGAGTTGTGTGTAGGAATGTGCGAGGAACTCTATCATTTTTTGTGCGGCTTCCTGTAGACGTGGGAATTAAGGGTTATCCTCACCTTTCCCTGGGGAACGCCAATGAATGCACTATACAGTGTAAAGTAAGCACTGTATTTAGCATAATAATATTGAATGAAAAGCGTGTCTATTCTTTAATAATAATTCATATAAGATTAATAAAAATTAATAAAAAAATATACGGTAAAGATAGGGTGCTGTTTTATTGCTAAAAATTGAAAGGCCCAAGGCTTATCCAAAGCCTCTGGGCCTTCACGCGTATAAAATTGATACTTTAATTACTTATTGATCCCATACGTTACATCGAAAACACTTACACATTTGGTCACAGCTTGAACGTAGCATTGACATACATATGTATAACTTTAAAATGGCCCTTAATAAAAAAGAATGACTTATATATGAGTAGGTGATGTTTAAGATTAATTTACTATTTTGTTTAACCTAAAGCCACAAAAAGCTAAGGAATTCTAAATATTTACTTTATATTAGTAACACTTTAAAATTATTTCAAGCGACGACGTCTCTTACTTACTTTGTTTCTAGTAAAATGTTTTTTTTTTAAATATTTTACAGTGCATCTTGTTATTTTTATATGAACAGATTAATTAATTATTAATCTATATTTCTTACAATACACATACATAAAGAAATTAACATTAAATGTCACTATTAAAAATAAACGAAAGTATTCCGCGTAGGTGCGAATGAGCGTAATGTTTACAAAATAGTTCCACAGTTTGTAAATACGCTAGCTAATGAATTGAGATAGATGCTCTTATTTTTAAACACGTGTTGTTAACGTATGATTTGCCGACTTGTATGCATTTCATGTTTAAATTAATATTAAAAAAAAGAAAGACAAAATTAGTATTTTAACTTTTTTTAAAATGCTTTATAATAAATTTTAACTTTAATATTTTGATTTGTATAAATAAACGAAAGTAAAGGCTCTACATAGATTTGTAAAATCATTTTTGATATTCCTAGAAGCCGAGAACTTATAAATAACTGTAATTAGAATTAGATACATACATATTTACACGAGAGTGACGCACGAGTTATTAATATTCGTGACTATTAAATTAAAACGTACATTACGTTTAGATTTTTTTATAAATTTTGTTTGCATTTTTTTATTAATATATTAATAATTAAAATAATACTTTCATATTCCTTCAAAATATCGGTTTCAATAGAAAGAAAAAAATATTTAATTTTAAATAAGTAAATTAAAGCAATAAACGTATAATTGTTATTTTACAACAATATTCAAAACTGATATTTATAAAAGATATGTAATAAAAAAGACAATATTCGAAAATATTCTTTTTTGTTTAATTTAAATATCATGCATATTATTTCTAGACAATAATACGCAACGCTAGAATATTTTGATATATTAATTTTCAATTAATTTTATTAAAAAATAATATCTGCTTTTTTTGTGAAAACTGCATTCATTTAAAACATAAATATTATTATCTGTGCACGACCAGTGGATAAACGTCATTGAAACCGATTGAAACACACACGTATATTTTTTAAGCCGGTAAGTCATGCACGTCACACGAACTACTCTTCTCGGATGACAGCCTTTGTATAGTGGGTTTTGGTTTTACGGTAATAATAAAATTAACTACTTATTCAGTACTCATGACTCACTCAATACAATGCTAGTAAAGCTCTCATGTCTATTTCAAACAAAATTATTTTAAAAACAATAAGTAGCTAATCGTAAAGTATTTTGTTTTAAAAGTTATCTGTGCCTTTTGCGTAGTCTACGTTATCTGTTGTACGAGACGTTTTAAATTTTAACAATATATTGATTAAAATCTAAAATATATTACTTAAATGAATAAGGTTAAATAATATAAAATAAACGAATCTTTAAAACGAGTCTTTAAAAGTTTTTTTTTATTACACAAAATGTCATTAAGAATTTCTTAAAACATTGTAAGTAATTGTTTCTTATAGGCTGTTTGTCAAGCCGTTGCAAGCGAAATATCTAGAGTCGAACCAGTTTATTAATACGAAATTGGACAGCAAAAATAAATTATGCAATTATAATACAGGATCTTTTGTTTCGATTGGAACACACCGGTGTGACATCACTGCATTTCGAAAGCATGACTCATTGAAAGATCACGTTCACTGTAATATCGTTGTAAACAAATTTGAGACGCTACCTCTCGAATTTGTGAACTTTTATACGGTCATTTGGCACTTAACTAAGAATTTTGCTTAACTTTTAAGTGCAATTGTCACGCTGGCGTCTCGCGGCGGGTGGTTAGAGCCTTTTTATGTTATATATCTTGACTAAATCTGTTTTATATTCATTAAATATGTATTCTTAATAAATATTTATTAAATAATAAATATACAAAATCTGGCTAGTTTTGAAATAACATTCAAAAGATTTCGAATCAAATTTGAATAAATAAGCAATGTTGCATCCTCCACAGCCGTATATAGAGTTCTAGCGTTAATATTATTCTTGCGGCATAACGCGTTGAAACGAATTAAATATTCAAACGAGATTACATTCATGGGGTGACCCTCGCAGGTAGAGTCAGCACACAGCGACGCCACCCCAAACACTTGTCAGTGCAGGCACCTGTTAACTGCTCGTACCTGCAGTTACCTTTTTATGCTTGGTCTATATTTTAATGTGACACTCTAATATGTATATATTTAAGCAAAAATTTATGACTATATCAATTTGTGGAGAAGCTTCGTCATGTGTGCTAAGGATCTCTACTCAATAAACTGACGACTTCACAGAAAACCTGTTTTGGCTTCGCTTGTTTGCTAAGTTTATTTATTAAAATAATATCTATTATATAGTTTTGCATTTAATACGTTTTATAATTTCAATAATAATCTACTATAGTTATCAATTTTCCTGCTTTTTGCTTCTTTTATTATCCACAATGCTATTGATGGCCGTGTTTCTTTTAGATGTGAATAGAATCAAAGGACAATCGACACTCTATTGCAATTTCCTTTTTGACATACTTTCTTATTAGTTATAATAACGATATAAAACAAAACTATACATATTATTTTTGTAGAGTTAGCATTAAAATATATGACCATTTGCGTAAGCTAACTAACGTTAGCTTTCTATTTACCGTGTCCGGTTGCAAAGGACCAATTTACGTGCATAACCTGTGTTTCGTGTCTTAGGTGATAATGTGGTTGCATCCGCCACTGAGCATGGGAAAATTATATATTTTATCCAATATACGTTAGCATACATTTTCGCCATAGATTTGATTGGAATACTTTAGATTAAATATATTTTACTTCTTATTTAACATACACTATGAAAACTTATAACTGTTCAGAATGAGGTTTTGTTTTTGTCATCACAAAAAACGAAATGTATAAAATAGATAATCTTATTAAAATTCAAGGCAATATTTCGAATTATATTATAGTTTTATGAAAAACAGTCGCATACCTTGGCTAATTGCCGTCCAACGAGTATGAAGACGAAAGCCGATAGAGCCTCCGAGGCGGGGATTGTACTACAGTAACTTGTCACTTCAACACACACAATATTCCACTAGAAACACTTTTAGTATGAAATAATATTTTAAATAAACACTTATAATGAATGTTTCAATCACGTTTTGTACACAAATATGTTTTATTTACACTAATAACACTATAATACGTATATTTTCCACGCTGGTAGAGCGTCGACTGAAGGCGGGAA
>JAEBDU010007080.1:0-10437 GCA_016802625.1 Heliconius numata | reverse complement strand
ATCTTTGTAAAATTATTTTTCACTTTTTAGTTCGTTGTTAGAAGTCGGTTTTTCTTTTTGTTAAAAATTAATTTATTGTGTTACAAATCAATGATTATTCTAAATTTATGGCCATTGTTGCCCAGAGACAGAGTCTAAATGGAAACGTGATTGTTGTGGGTTCTATTACTATTCGGAGGAATTAATTATTTTCAATTCTTCGTTCTGGGAAGAAGAATAAGAAGCTCGGCGTTGTGTTCCACATAACACGCAAGCAGCGAAACAAGCAAATGCTTAAAACGCTCTAAGAAAACGTCAAAAATAATAAGCTTTCAGAATTTGGCGAAATTATCTTGATGGACACTAAATTCTACTACTACTTGCTACGTGCGAAACAGAGAAATCGAACCCACAATCTTCGCTCTCAAATGAAAAGACACCAAAGAAAATATCTCTGTCACCATTAAACACACATTCACCCACTCATTGTATCGCAGTTACAAATTCAACCGGCAAATGACGGTATAATGTCTGAATAATTGTTCTACGTCCAAAACAATAAACGTGAGTTATTATAGCGCGAAGTTAGAAATGTTATTTAGGGGACCATATTTTAAATCCTATTTACTTTGTCAATCAAATTGATTGGAACGATATGGAATGTGATAATTTTTACTAATATTATAAAGAGGGGTTGTAAGAGTTTACTTGGTTGCTCGCACTAATCTCAGGAACTCGCTGGTTTGAATTGAAATAATATTTTTGTGTTGGATAGTCCATTTATCAAGTTAGGCTATATATAATTAACCTTTGTGCAATAAAGTGTTTTTCATTTAATTTGATTGATAATTATAAGAAATACAGCCTATAGGCTATAATTATTACAAGTAAGCTACCACCAGTAGAGTCGAAGTAAGAATTAAAAATTAAATATTGCAAAGAACGTAGAGTTTGATCCTATATATTTCATTTGGTTAAGCAGACAATCGTAATGATTATTTTTTTTAACTTCAGAGGTCCTAAGATCCCCCACTTTCTACCGAATTAATAATGCTATGCTACTTCATTTACCAACTGTTGTGCGTAAATAATTCACTAAAAATAATGTCAGTGACGTCATGTCATGTGATTATTGTTTGTTTTGGAATTATTTTAGGTTCCCTCTGCTCCCTTCGAGGTTCCCTTCGCCTACCCTACTATATG
Source organism: Heliconius numata (assembly GCA_016802625.1). NCBI lineage: Eukaryota > Metazoa > Arthropoda > Insecta > Lepidoptera > Nymphalidae > Heliconius > Heliconius numata. The sequence goes on along the minus strand of JAEBDU010007080.1, from coordinate 9,255 downwards.
TGGGATATAACGTAAACTGGTATATAATATAATGCTAGCTGCTTTTGGGGCTTCTATTACAAAGAAAATCGATTAATATAATATTTATTATTCTGTTGAATGTAACTCACTCTACATGAGTGGAATATTAATGTGTTATGAGAAAAGGTTATGTAATGCGTCCTTGTGGTACATTACTGACTTTACGCGATGATTATGGGTTCATTCATAAGAATATTAATATTTATTTTTAGTAGTAGACTACAATATAATAAAGCTGAAGAATTTGTTTGGTTGAATGGCCTGATCTCAGGAACTACAGTTTGTTTATCGAAAAAAGTTTTCAATATAACCTACTGTAGGTACTTGAGGAGAGCTGGGTACATCGAGCACTTAGAGTTTGTGCTATTTACAATTCTTCGTTACTTTCATTTGACCATGCGGGGGAAACCGCGTGTACAAGCTAGTAATATATATCGAAAATGGTAGGACGGAGAAACTCAACACTACCATCTTTTTGTCTAAAAAACTCCAAAAGTAAGTAGGTAAGTAACTTTTTATAAAAGATTTCAAAATGTTAATCATAAAATGTCATCGATATCCGAATTCGTTTAAATCAACTTTCACTTCGGGTGGTTGGTTATACATGTTTTTTTGTACGTTACTTTCAATAATAATGGAATATTTAATTGTTTCTTATAACAAGATGTTTTTTTTTTCAAATATAATAGTAGAGAGTGTTTTAACACTATTACTTACTATACAATAGAAATAATATATTGAAAATGTATTTTAAAAAATGTTATATTATGTGTTAAATAATCAAAATGACATAAAGCAACCAAAACAATAAAAACAACAACTTACCTAACATCAAAACCATAAATATCGACAAAAAAACAAATTGTCACTACAAATAAAAAGTTAATATTTAACTCTTACAGTTAAATTTAACTGCAATTGCCTGAATAAACCAAACATAATGGGAACCCAGTTAAACGTACCATTGTTTCCTTCTCGATATCAGAACTCTCATTATTGGAATGGGTGCTTGAGATGGATCGCTTGTTTGCTCGGAGCTCTTGGTATATTACCATAACGCTCCAACGACTATTAAGCTTAAATGATTTTATGGAAAATTTTGCTATAAAATCCTAAAATAATATTTAGAAATACTAGCTTTCACTTGCGGCTTCGTCTACATAATCAAATAGCAAAAGTAAAATGATAACAAAGAATGATTAAAAAGATTTGTTTTAATTTGAACCTCGTTCTTGAGATAAGCGTGTTTAACCTAACAAATTCTTTGGATTTTTTTGTTATAATTATAAAAGAAATAAATGATTATAATAATTAAATTTTAAGCTACCGTCTTAAATAATTTCAAAAAATTACACAACGTTACGTCTGAAGTAAACAATAGTGTCAATAATTGCAGCGAAATTCCTTCCCACGGTTGACCGGACGAAAAACAGGTTCCACTTGCATACCATAAGAAATTAACTCGTCCGTCAGTCGGTGTGTTTGTTACGAAAAAACTCATAAATTACCTTCAATTTATCCCACTGGAAATCGTGATCACTTAGCACAAAACACACACATAACTTAAAACTTTGTTCAAAGTAAAAATATGTGCAGCAAACCCGCGAAAGCCGGTATTTATTTTCAACCGACACGTCCACCTCCACTGACGGTCGGAGCGATACTGGTGAATGCGGGATCCATTCTAGAATACTACGAGATACGGCCATTCAGGTATGTGAACAACCTCTTATATTGAAAACACAAACTAATTTAACCTTTAATGACAAGTTAATAAAATCTATAATTGCCTGTTTGATAATGTAGTGATAAGGCTGCGTCGATATCAGCTGCGTCTAGGATCCCGAATAGAGAGAGATAGCAATATGTGATGTGTGAGTGTTAGAAAGAGATAGTAGTGTTTGGACATTCGAGATGATTGAACCGTGAAATTTTTATTTGAATCAAAAGCACAGCATCTCAACAATGGTTAGGAATATGCACTTGTCTAGTCGTCACTTATTATTAATATTAAAGTTTATTATTTAATATTATATTAAAATAATAATTAATAATAGTATGAAATGGTAATAAGACACGTGTTTTGTAAATTGAGGAGATTTTGGACTTGATATATAAAAAACATGGATGAATCGAGGCTTATACAAGCGCGGTGTTAAACTCCGTCACTAAAAACACAACATTTAGAAAATTGTACGCTTGGGGAACGGAGTGTCTTAATACTTAACATTAGTTTCTCTCAATGCTATAGAAGTTCAAAAAAGATAATTTAAGATTTTTATTTATTACGCTATATCCCTATAGTTCATAATAAGGTAAGGTAGGGAGGCCTTGCGTGTCGAAAAGCGAGTCGAATGGGAATCGCTTAAGAAATATTTAAGACTTTATTACTTTTACTTCTAGTCTAGATATATTTTCTCAATTTACAACTTAGAATACCTACACAGAAGATAATTGAACTTCTAAGTTTTATTTCTTACGTACTTACCAGTAATTCTACGACCAGATCAAATATATACGTTTATTAAATTACAATACATTGAGCTCACCAATGAGGGAACAATATTCTTCTTAAAGTGTCGCATCCTGCTCTTTGATACGCTCGAAATTCCAGTCGATATTCGATAATAGTTAAATTCTACTGTTTTTCACGTTTTATTTCAATGTTAAACTAGTGTCCAAACACTGTTCTCTTCGTTCTTCCCGAATTCGAGGTACAGTGTGTAGTGTGGCGGAACTCAACGCCGAGCTTTTTAAATGATTATTTCTGACTATATATTAAAAAATAGTCCTAAAAACACCCGTTACTATCTACGAAGTGTATTGAGATTTTAGTCCATTCTTCAGTTTCTGCTCATTTATAGATCCTCTGAAGCTGAGCGAAAGTGATTCATTACTAACCCAGATTGGATAGATGATATGATAATAATTTTATAACATAAACATTTTTCATTTTGGTACAATGGGACAGCGCCTGACTAAAAACGTGATGGTTGTGGGTTCAATTCCCAACCGGAGAAATGAGTTATTATCATTCTCTTACTCTAGAAGACAAAATTCAGCGTTGAGTTTCCTCACTTAACATTCAGGGTCTCGATTTTGAAAATGGACAACGGAATACACGTTCATGCAGTATGCGGGATAACGCGTGAAAATAAAAAAATATACATTCCTCAAGCAGTAGTAACCACAATTTAACGATAATATAACTTTAATCTCTCTATATTATGCAGAGACAAGTTGCACATTCACTATTTTACGCTTTTGCGGCATTTTCTATAGCAGGTAGTCTTTTTTAAGTGGCACTGTAATTGAGAACGAAGGGACTACTAAACTCTGGGCGTCCCATACATTTTTTTTACACATACTTGGAAGAATAGAAGAAGAAGAATTGTTATATCTTTAAAGACATAATTTCAACGCCTTTTGTTGCATAGTTCTGATGAATGTGGTTAAAAAAACATTTTTAAATGAATCCAATCTTACTGAGATTAGTTTAAATAGGTCTAAATTTTATATTATAGTAATACACCTACACATTGAAATATTTTTTAATATTTTGCAAATTTTGAATTATATATATATTTTTTAAAGAGTTACGTCATCCTTGCACTAGATTTAACTAAATACAAATGAAAAATCAGCTTCACGCTGTATCCCTCACACAGCACGGTAGGTAGAAGGAACCTAGTGTTAAGACACCCCGTTCCCCACTTTGGGCCTTTGTGGAGGCATTGCGTGTTGAGTGGCAGAACTCAACGCCGCGCTTTGCCTCGACACTAGAGCACTATTTCACTTCCTCGAGTGGGGATCGAACCCACAACCGTCCCGTTACAGTCACACCCTTGTGCCGCTGCGCCACAACGGCCTCAAAATATAGACGCCGGATATTACTAGCTCTCGGTATATATTTCTTGATAAGAGAGACCTTGAAAGCTCTTTTATATAGATACTACTGGTTCACACCGATACAGTTTCTAATTGTAATGTACTGATAGTTGTGATTTCAATTCTTACTTCTGAGTTGGTTGTGCCACTTAGTAGCCAATAGCAATGGTAAAACGGAGTGTCTTAGCACTAGGTTCTCAGCCTACCCTGCTATATGCGGTAGGTATATGAAGCTACTTTGTATTTTTATAAAAACGAAACTATTAAAAATGTAATCAAACTAGACTAGCTTTAATTCTTTATCCTGTTGAACTCATTTTAAACCTACAATTAGGGTCAGTAGCAACAAGTTAGTAATTGTCACAACAACTGTGCAGATAATTTACGAGACTCGGTGTTTTTTATCCGACTGTGTTAACGGAAGAGAGGGTTATGTATTTATAGTATGATAAGAGAGAATAACTAAATATTCTGTTTGCTTTAGCCAGAGCCTTGGGTGATTATGTTTATTTTATCATCTCCATCACCTGTGAATATGTGAATGGTAAGAGAGGCAGGAGGAGACCTTGCTTGACCTTCAATATGACTGAAGGTAGAGTATGAGGCATGAATCGTTGCCATACAGAAATCGAAAATAATTCTGATAAAAATCTTCAATATATTTATTAAATACAGAACAAATAACATTTTACATACATTTATTCCGTACCAGTATCCTTAAATAAAAGCAAAACTAACTTGAAGCAAAACTTGCAAGAAATTCTACATATAAAGTTATACAATATACATATTTTAAGATAAGAAAAGGATGTAGAATTGCTTCGTTGCATAAATGTAATTCGATCGCAGATAAGTTTTGGACGAATGCTGTTATTTGATGTCATCTGAGTTGAAGAAATAAGGAAACACTATTAACCTATAGAGTTGTGAGTTCGATTCTTACTCGGAGGAGTGACTCGTTGTATGGTTACCTAGTATGACATTCCGTTCCCACTTTCCTCCGAATTCTGCAGGCATTGCGTGTTGAGTGACGGAACTAAACGCCGCGCTTTGCCTCGACACCAGAGCAAATAAGAAAATATAAATTTAAATAAATATTTTATTTCCTCGAGTGGGGATCGAACCCACAACAGTCGCGTTACAGTCACACCCTTGTGCCACTGGGCCACTATGTCTGTCTGTCTGTCTCTATTATTTTTCTTATATAGTATACATAAAATTTATATTCTCCTCTCCACTAAACTTACGTATAATGCCTGTGCAGCAAAACCCCGATATTCCGTTGACTTATAAGCGAGTCGTGCTAGCTTCTATAAACTAGAGTGATAGCTATTGTATTGGGATTTAGAGCACAATCAGGTACACGGTGTACAATACACAAACGTATACACTATACTATACAATGTACACACCTGTATAAGGAACACGTGTAAACACCTCGATTAGACATGTTGGGACCTGTCAAGACAAGTTCCACGGTTGATTTTGGGCAAACGTTGAAGCTAATAAAATATTCTTAGTTATTCATTTATTTTTCTTATTTTGAGGAAATAAATTTTTGAAAGATTTTCTTATATTTTTTTACTTTTCATTGGTAGAACGACTTAATGAGACAAGGTGGTTGTGGTGTGTTTGGTGGTGGTAGCGTTCGATTGGGGGAAACTATCCTTTAAATATTATTTTGTGATAACAACTTCACCTTTATAATTTCAGTAAAAACAAATAAGATTTCTTATAAACACATATATAATTCGGTACAAATGGAAACATTTAGCAAAATATGTACCAGATATACCATATACGAGTATAGCGAAGATAAAATAAACGTGCCATCAGCACGAGCTCATGCAAAGTAGTCCGGCCACGCGGTGAATACGGAACAGCGACGTGTATCGCTTGACCGGACGTGTCTGGACGTGGACTGGTCTGGTCTCTGGTATCATACATAAATTATAATGCAACTTGGCAATATGCTTCTATTAGGTTTTTATTAATATGTTTAGCTTAATTAAGCCAACAAAAACAGCCATGGGAGCTCGTTGTGGCGCAGTGGTACAAGAATCTGATTGTAAACGGACGACAGAATTTCCATTTGGAGAAATGAATTGTTTTCTATTTTTATTTTCTTCGTTTTCTTTGCTCCGTTCTCCACGTTCTCCACCTCCAAGCACAAGGTTCCCTCTGACTGCCCTATCATTTAGGATCCAAGTCGGAAATCAAAAGGAAAAATGTTGAAATGCTATTCAATTTTCTTGCAGTGTCAGCAATTTATTTTCTTAGATTAAGTTTAATGAGAGATTCCAGTGTATTTGTCGCCGAAGCATTTGGTTAATTAAAAAGTTGCAGTCTCCCGCTTTCATTTTTTCTACAAACTTTTCGACGCGACATAATTATGGAAATTAAATGTTTTGAGGTCTTGAAGAATTTGTATATAATTTTTTGGTTACAAAATTATTATTATAATTAAGAGGAGAGGAGGAGAAGAGGACTTTTTGTTCGCTCTTTACTACCCAACATCGTTCGCTTCGCTCGCAGTAATACTAATGTTTAATAATAAAAAAACTGTTCGAAGCACAATCATGTTTATTATTTTATTTAACCGACTTCTGTAAGAAAAGGAGGTTACCAATTCTACTGTATTTTTTTTGTATTATAGAAGACTAACGACATGGCCACAGACACGATAATATCATGATGATCTTTACAGCAAAAAAAACATGCAAGGAAGCGATTCCTGCTGGTTAAAGAATCTATGGGATATAAGCGTGCAGCGTACAGTATAAAAAAATAATATTTGAAGATTAAAAAACAGCTTGAACCGCGCGATTCTATGAGAACGGTCATATTATTTATATATATAGAACCCTAAGAATAAACAATTTATGCCGACCGAAGCTCTCGCTAAGTAAAATCTGGCTTATAATAAAGACGGACATTCAGGACCCTCGTTAGAACATACTGTTTGCTATTTCAAGTGGACCTTTGACAATGATGTTGTTACAAATAATAAATCGATATGACTTTTATTATTATCGTAAATAGGGTTGAAAATCCAATGCGGACTTATAAGTGATTTATGTATACCAGTATATTAGGTATATAATAGATATGTTAGTCTTTGTCTACATTCATCTCGTAGATTAGACTGCCTTCAGGTTACACGTGATGGTCCTAGACATTGTCCTGTAAAACACTTTGTTAATATAATTAACGTAACTTGTTATATGTACCTATGAAAATATGTTTTGTTTAATTTTACTTTGAAAGGATTATAGATAGTGCTGTAAGAAAGTCTGTGAGTTAAAGATGATTAGTTTTTTGTGGGATTATCCGTTTATATAGGTAGGGCTCACGTAGGGCTTTAAATCTTTGCATAAATTGTTTGTGTCATACATATATCTTATTTGTTTCTATTGAAAAACTGGGCAAAGTCGCAAGTAAAAGCTAGTACGTACTGCATAAAAATGCAACAAATTTATATCATCTATTTCTTTATGGGCTGGACACATCTGTCGAAGGACCGATGGCCGTTGGAGCAGACGAGTCCTTGAGTGGAGACCGCGGATCGGCAAGCGTAGCGTAGGGCACCCTCCAGCTCAATGGACCGACGACCTGAAGAAGGTTGCTGGCTTCGACTAGATGCGGAAGGCGGAGGATTGGGAGCTTTGACGCACCCTGGGAGAGGCCTATGTCCACCAGACCACCAGACCCGAAAAAGCTGATTTGATTTCTTTATATATCAAATTGCTCGTTTTCTTATAAAATATACTATTACTCCAATTTTATATAGTCTTAAAGTAAATTCAATTACTGTAAAACCAAGAATGCAATGAAAATACTAAAATATTTTTAATATGAAATTGCTAAATTGCTATTTCGGTATGGTTAAGAATAGCTTGTTTCAAAGAAAATACTGCAAAATTAGTAATATAACGAACATACATAGGGTACAAAGGCATATTTGAAAATCTTTTCAGACCAACTTTTGTTTACACAATTTATAGCGACAAACTTGCATGAAGCTTTAAGCTGGTTTCCTTGTTCATGCATGGACAAGCTGAAAATTAACACTGTAGGGTACGTTACATTTACAAACTACGCAAAAAAATGGGATTTGAAGGTTTTGAATCCTTTTTCATAACAGTTAAGAAAGAATGTTAAGAGTGTTAAGACACTCGGTTTTCCCGCAACGCCAAGAATTCAAGATTAATGTCAGAACTATAGCCTACGCTTTGTATTGTTACCAGAGCAAGAGAATGAAAATAGTAACGAATCTATGAACACCACGACGACCTCTACGTACAAAAACCATTCAAAATACTTGAAAAACATTTGATTAAAAGCAAAATAATCAGATACGTTTGGATTAAAACTATTTCTAGTGAAATGAAATGAATGCGACGGAGCGTAAACTCCATCAAAAGTTATAGAAAAGATCTCTTTGAGGCCGCCTCCCAGCGTCTTGTGAAAAGATGCAGATCTTGAAGACTGGATGTCAAGTTGGGAACATGAAATATTTTATTCATTCCCCGTTCTATTCAAAATAATTATTTTAGATTTAAGTACTTAATGGGAAATATATTTAGCATAAATATTTTTATTTAAGTGTAAAAAAATATTGAGAAGTTATAAATAGAATAAAATTCCGCAGTGTATTCTAAGTTTGGCACTACCACAATTTAAAGTACATATATATATAAAGAAAATTCTCACAAGTAAAGCTTATTAAACTGTTCTAGAATATTTAGAGGATAAACATGTATGGAATTAATGTCTATTTAATGTCATGCAGGATAGCTGCCAGCTAATGTAATAATTAAATTGTACCATTGACTTTAAAAAGAGCAACTGTTGAGTTTCTTGCCGGTTCTTCTCAGCAGAACTGCCTTCCGAACCGGTGGTAGCTTTTTGTTTATATGTTCATTCGACGATTCAAAACTGGAATAATAATCTTATTTGAATGAAGAATATTTTTAATTTGAACTTAACAAAACAAAACATGGCATTAAGTTCCGCCACGTAACACTCAACATATCAAAAATTGTGCGGAAATTTGGGAACAAGGAGTAAAACTTAGTATTAAACGATCTAAATCGCACGTTGCAAAAATAACTATAAGACAATCGGTTTATTGTGTGTATTTATCTATTTCTACTAATTTAACATCAATTAAATCCTAAATTGTCGATTCTGTGTAAGGACTACAAGTTAACATCTAGACCTAGGAGTAATTAACAGATGAAGTTCGAACATTAGTTTAGCTAACTAAAGCAAGACCAGTCTAGTTTGGTTAGTGTAACGTTTAAAGCGTAATTAAATGTTAGTTTTATACTGGGAGTTCCAGCA
>JAEBDU010007073.1:0-27278 GCA_016802625.1 Heliconius numata | reverse complement strand
AATAAAAATTCCCCAGTAGCATTTCAAACTGTTTTCAATGCTGTAATACATCAGGCACGAATCAAGTCTCTAGCCTCGTAAAACACAAACGTTGGGTAAGGCCCGTATGGCCTTTAAATCCGGTTCGTGCCTTGCAGTGTCTTTCCTTATTCCCACAGTATAAGCTCTATACAACTTGAAGGTTTATTATTTTATCGGCGATAAAGTTCACCTTTGTATTAGTTAAGTTTTCTTGAAATAAACTATACATATAATAAAATTGAAACTGATTGATGTGTGTGTGTGTGTGAAGATGTATGAGAATTGCATTGACTTAGTAGTTTGATTTTAAGTGTTTTACAAAAGAACTCTTTGTAAGAAGTGAACTCCAATTATGAGTTGGTAATCGTTTTTATATGCAATATAAGCATAAAATTCCATTTTTCGGATATTTTCTTTTGTGTCTACTGCAATTTCTCACTTCTTACAACTTAATCCTGCGAGTGAGAATCAAGTTCACAACCGTTGCGTTTTACAATCAGATGCTAACTGCTTCATGATTTTTTAAAAAATAATAATTCGCCTTAAGCATTACAAAACATTACAATTTCTTTTTATTATTTAATTTGCATTCATAAGTATAAAAAAATATCGAAAGTGAAAATTTGGTCATATCAATAACATAAAATATTTTATTAACAGTATTAACCTCAAAGTTGTGTCCGGTAGATTAAAATTTCATAGACATTTAAGCTTTTCAGGATGATAAATAAATATTTTAAATACTGTTATGGTCTCGTACTGTAATACTAACATTAATATGATTTTTTTTTCAGTTTCACATTTTATCCCAGAAATAGTAGAAAAGGCCTAAGAACCTAAACTCAAGACATTGTTGTACTTGTTTTCGAGTTCGATCGTTGAGTCACTGAACTCAACGCCGCGGTAAGTCTTGATACCAGAACAAGAAAATGAAAATAATTCACTCCGAGTGAAAATCGAACCTGCTACCATCGAGTTTACAACACTAAAGTAAACACCAATAAATCTCCAAGCACTAATCGATACGTGAAAAATATTAGCATTTTCATATATTTCGTAGAAACATGCACATCGAACATTGCACATGCGCTGGCGTGCGATCAGAGAAATCATCTATGCATATTTATGATATAGCTTTCTCTCTCTAGTATTTGAGATCGAATTAAAACTAACATTACCTTAACAACTGTTTTTATTTATTGATTAATTGCTTGTAACTTCACGCATCTCGTATAAAAAGGGTAACCTAAAGGGAACCTGGAGTTAAGATATTATTTTCTTAGTTCCACGTTTGAATTCGAGACAGTATGTTACGTGACGGAAGTCAGTTCACTTACCAGAACGAAGTAATCTAATTGATTTTTTTCTATTATGTAGTACTCTGTTGGTTCCAGTCTACTTCAAAGATATCATTGTTGACATTAATAAATAGGTATGATTCTGTAAATAATTGATTTAAAAAAATTGTCCCGCTGAGTTTCTTCCGCTGGTGCTTCTTAGAGGCAGTAACTTTAGTGGGTAAACAGTATAATAATAATTAAAAAAATACATATAATAACGAAACACAATGTAATCTCAACACAAGGATGCTTGTAATACGTAGAATTGAACATACCGACATAATTTATTGTTTCTTTTATTAACATTCCTGGTACAGATCATTAATTGCGATATCAGAGTATTGTTGTTACTTATATAAGAAAACTCATGTTCATCTTAGAAAAATATATAAATTGAAGTGTAACGATTATTTATAGAGGCTGGAGAAGCGTCTGAGAGCAGCTTCTCACTTTACAGACGGTGGTTGCGAGTTCTATTCCGGTTCTTTTCGGTTCCTCAAATAAGTTCTTCAAATGGGGTTTTAAAGCTCCGACATTCAACAAGTGTCTTGAAATCTGGGAGGAAAGAAATTAGAGCACTTGATTCTGGTTCTGTATGTGTGTGGGAAAAAAAATCTTCAAGTTTATCGAATTTTGACTAAAGTTGAGAATTGAAATAATATACTTCACAAAACAAATCCATTTTGAAATATCAAGTAAAATGCTTCTTGAGCATTCCGCATATAGAACGATAGGCAGAGGGAAGCTCAATCTAGTGCTAAGACCCTCCGTTGTCACTAAAACACTTTCGTTCTCCACCGCAGAATCCTTAAGGCATAATATTATTTAATTTCCTCGACATTTTTTTATGATTGTAGAACATGTAATAGTAATACGTCAAAAATAACCTAAATATCTTAAAAAGATTATTTCTATACAATAGAATAAAGATATAACAAAAGGCTTTGTAGGGATAGCAAGTAAATAATGTGAAATAATAACACCGATGTCGTTCACGGTCCTCGCGCAGAGCGAACAAAGACAAGGTTATGTCTCGATACACATTTAGTGCAATTTTTTTTCTATATTGTATTCTACTGTTTTCATTTTTTTATAGGAAATTAAGATTTTACAAGATCTGACTTCTAGTTCTGTTTGTTTCTAGATTTTTTTTGTTTATAATGACTGATTTATTACTTAAATAATATTTTGATATTATCTTGTGAAGATTATCATCAATATTTTTCTAACATTATTAAGCTCATTCCCAAAAAAGACCAGAATGAATCTCTTTTTATGACATTCCATTCTCCACTCTCATTGACATGAGATTGCATGGTGGTCACTCCTTTCCTAACTTTCCGACGAATCTTGGAAACATTGCATGTTGAGTTGAGAACGCAATGCTGCGTTATGCCTCGACTCCAGAGCGACATAAATATTTTATTAATTTCCTCAAGTTGGGATCGAACCCACGATCAATTGTGTTTACAGTTACACTTAGTACCACTGTGCCACGAGTGACGAACGACGAATGAAAAAACTCAGAACCGATAACAATGTAATCCGGATAAAGAGTTCCATTTAAAATATCTTAAGCAAAACCGGATATTACGTCAATTATAATAATATTTGTCTTTACATAACCTTAAACGAGACAAAGAAATGAGTAATGCTTAGAAAGTACAAGTTTGTCTAATGAGATTGATATATTATGGTGAAAATGTCATTAGAGGCACGTAACGTAAGTTCTTGGCTTCCACAATTTAAATCTTTCACCGCGCTGTTCAGACGACGGCAGCTGGATATTGATATATGAACTTGTATTCGATAAAATTTACTTCACGCTGTATCCCGCACACAGCAGGGTAGGCAGAGGAAACCTAAAGTTACGACACTCTGTTAACCGTTTTCCGCCGAATTCTGAAGGCATTGCGTGTTGAGTGGTGGAACTCAGCGCAGCGCTTTGCCCAGACACAAAAATATAAATTTAAATAAATATTTCATTTCCTCGAATGAGGTAGAACCCACTACCTGGCGCGTTTACAGTCACACAGTAGTGCTTCTCCGCCACCACTGGCTTCAACTATTCTATTTGACTTCAACCATTGATAAAAAAGAGTAGGTACAATTGGTATATATTTTAGTCGTCATACGTACCTTTGCTTGAGGAGGCTTTAAGGCGTTAAATGGAGACAATCTGTTCTCATTAAGACAGTTTCATCCCCCACTTTCCGCTGAATTCTGATAGCATTGTGTGTTGAGTGGCAGAACTCTACGCCGCGCTTTGCCTCATTACCAGAACGACAAAATGAAAATATTAGATGTTTCATTTGCTCGAGTGAGAATCGAACCCACAACCTATCGCATTTACAATGCGTGTGTCACAAACTTGCGTCCCCGCGACTGCAGTGACACGACTGGTCTCCGTCAATATTACATTAAGGTATCAATTTATAAATTGTAAATTATTATATATGTAATATATATATCTCGAGATATATATATACTTGCATCTCGAGATAAGATCATACGAGGCAGCTATATCAAAGATAACTGGTTCATTTATGTATGACGGTCATACGCTATAAATACTTGATTGTGGCTTGCGCTTGTGACCTCTCGCTGACTGACTGACTCGTTATTTAGATTTTAGAGCTGTAATGTTAAATTGTTGTCTTATAGAGAGAGAGGAGGTTACAGGTTCTTTGCTTGAGTGCTTATTAAAAAAACTCTACCTGCTACATGTCTTTGTTGAACTCGGTAATCTCAGGAACTACTAGTTCTAGGGGAATTAATTGTTTTCACTTTCTCGTTCCGGCCAATGCGCGGCGTTGAACTCCGCCCCTTAACATAAAACGTTTTGAAATTTGGGCAGTAAATGGGAAACGTAGTGTGTTGACACTAGGTTCCCTCTGTCTACGTGCGTGTGAAGCTGAAAACAACAACATAGGAACAAATATGAATAAAAAAACCGGGTTTAAAGTAAAAGCGTCAATGAATAGTAGTTTATAGTGTGCCATAAAAATATTTTATATATTGTAATCGCTAATAATAACATTTTATGATCTTTTATTTAGTTTATTTGAATTTTATTGTCTCTAACCCATAAGTCTGTGAAAGAATACATCTTTAATTGCTCTCAAGTTTTAATCAAAGAACTTGCCATAAGCTATATAAAATCAATCATAGATACAAAAAACAGAAGTAGTAAAGGCAGAGGCGATTAGCGTTGAATGGCGGAACTCAACGCCGGACCTTGTATAACAGATTGAAGAAATAAAACAATTGAAAATTTCCCCGAGTGCGAACCCACAACCATCGTGCATATAGTCAGGAGCCACTGCTCCACGACGGCCTATACAATGCTTTGAAGAGTATATAGCTATGAAATCAATAATTAACTTTATTTCTTTAGTATAGAGTTTAAATTTGAAACACTGACATACGACCTTTTGACATGAAACCGCGTTTAAGGATAAAAACGTGTCAATATTGTCATAATCATCGCACATTATAGAGTTAATAACATAGCGAAAACCATTTAATATTCAGTTTTTTTTTCTGTTAAAAGCTTCTCGCTGTATCCCGGAACCTAGTGCTAAGACACTCCATTCTCTATTTTCTGTTATATTTTCAAAATATTACATGTAACTGTAATAATTTTTTTTTATAATCATTCATCAAATAGTATAACAACAAAATAAAAATTTAAGCTTTAATCGCACCCACCACGCTTAAAATCCATTCAATGTGACCTCAGTTTTAAGAACTCACCACTAAAAAAAAACTAACAACATTTATTACACAAAAAAAGAAACAAAAAATTTTATTACAATATTCAATTATTAGCAAATTAAAGTCGACCGAATATAAATTAATGTGCGGTGTCTATTAAATAAAATGAGATTATTTTTTGCGGTACAATACTCCTCGTGACTTCTGTTTGCCTGGTACTCGACGTTGAATAATCGTTAAAGCTGCAAGAGAGCTTTTTTTGGCATATAAAAAAAATAAAAAAGTTAGCTTAGAAGTAAAAACCTGCTATAATCTGTATTTAGTTTATATTTCCACTTCTTCGCTCTGGTGTCGAGGCAAAACGCAATGTTGAGTTCTGCCACTAAACAAGCAATTCCTCCAGAATTTGGCAGAAAGTGGGGAACGGAGAGTCTTAACAGTAGGCTCACACTAGCGTGAATCTGGTTGTTTTTTTTTTTATACATTAATTTTTTATCATAATTTGCTTGAAAGGCTGTAACTTAAGTGGGTATGGCGGCGTTAAACTCCTATATCTGATCTCGTAATGTTGTACAACTCTATAAAATTTAAAAAAATATCAGTTTCACGCTGTATCCCGCACACAGCAGGGTAGGCTATTTTCCACTACACGAGGATATCTGTACCGGAAGTAATGTCTATAATTTCCGCATTGCATAAAAATATGTATAACTTTTTTATTACTAGCTACTACTAGCCTCTTGATCTATATTATTGGTTATTATCCAACTTCTGTAAAAGGAGGAAGTTTCGATCGATCGATCGATTCGATCGTATTTTTTCTGATCTGAAATACTTAACACTACATTGCAAGGTTCCCATTGCCTACCTTGCTAAATACGGGATACAGCGTAAAATTAAAAAAAGAAAAATTGACTACGTGCAATATTTCACATTATAACAAAGATTAGTCAAAATAACAGTATATTGTAACTGTTACTAATCCTGAGACGAATCGGGCTCATTGGGTCACTTGGGAATCGACACGACGATGATTAAACATGTTTTTTCGTTAGTCATTTGCTTATATAACCTTTTTTTATCTTAAAACCTCTGCTGTTTTAGCTAATTAAGAAGAACTTATGTCAAAACACTTCGTTTTCCACTCTCCGCCCATTTTAAAGGATGACGGAATTCTTGGATGACGGAACTTATCGCCGCGTTCTGTTTAACATCATTATAGGAAACTAAGATATCGTTTAAATAAAATTATCTAGAATAGGGAATACTTTAATAAGTAAATCGACCACCTTGCGATGTCTAGACATACGCTCCACTGAGCTACCATAGCTTCATGTTGCTAGTTGTCACTAATCCAGATATATCGGGAAATTTTAATATAACACACTGTACTTGCGGCCCGAGTTAGATTTCTACTACTTGATAACAACATTTCGTCGAGTGGATATTGAACCTATAACCATCATCAAGTATGTAGGTACCCTTCTCCACTGAGCTTCCATAGTTTCACGTTGCTAGCTGCCACTAATCCCGAGATATATCTGGTTCACTCGGTCAGTCGGGAATCAGACAGGTTGGACGACATTACAATATAAACATGTTATTTAACTGGTCATTCGGTTACGGAAACTGGTTTTGGTACAGTTTATTTTTGATTATATGCTATAAGTTTTTGTTCGTATATTTTTTATGAGTATCGTATATTATAATTTATAAATAAATATTTTTGTAAGAATATAGTTTTATAAGAATTTTGTTTTAATAAAATTTACGGGAACATGTCGTTTTTACAAAATTATAAAGTTACTAGCGACCTGCTCGCGGCTTCGCCCGCCTTAACTACTGAATTATTCATATAATGTATGTTTGCAAAGCACTTAAGATAATGTGAAAATTAATTAAACCCTAATGCAACCCGCATTTTCGTAAATAAGGATTTTCCAATTGTTTTAAAATAAACACAAATAAATAACAAAATCTAAATCTTCTTCGCTATAGAGGCAGGCGGGTTTTTTTTTGAGCTTGTGGTTAATGCTGTTAAAACAGCGACACCGGTTGGGTAGGCACTACGTGCCTTCCTGTGAGGAAAATTAAATAGAATGCATCGGCCGGGAATCGAACCCGGGCCGCCCGCGTGGCAGGCGAGCGTTCTACCACTGAACCACCGAGGACTGTTCATGACGCGCTTGTATAAGCAAAACGTCGCGGGGCGCGTTTCGCAGCAAGGATGTTTTGATATTGTAACAACTTCTAAAGTACTTATTAAAATGAAAAAACAGTAAAAGACAGTTTTGATCTACATTAAATGGCCAACGTAACTAATATACTTATTTATATGCTGAGAGTAAGGGATAAGTAAAACTTGACTCGATACAGCTGATGTGTAAACGGCGTGATGTGTTAACAATTAAATGCGTTTTTCTCTAAAACTATTCGCAATTTCGAAATTGTGTAAAAAGCAAATTTTATCTTCGTTTAACGTAGAAATTTAATAAAGTATTTTAAAGGATAAGGATTAATACCATTATGGAAAAATATCTCTCACAATAAAAAATATATTGAAATTACAATTTTTAGACAGAAATATGATCACTACACGTTATCCTTAAAAAATACGAATATGCCGCCGCGGACTTTTTTGTAGATCTTATTAAGAGAAACAATACTCCAGTACATTATTTTCAAGTAGTACTTACCATTAAAGCAGCGCATGCGCGAAAGTGTCTCAACGGGTAGGACTTTATACACATTTATCGTATTTATGTTAATTTACATAAAAATGTACAAATAATAAACTATATATAAACCTTCCCTGAGAAATACTCGACCTAATGGTGAAAACCGCAACAAAATCCGTTGGGTGGTTTAGAAGAAGAAGAGTTAGAAAGTTCAGACAGACACGAAAAGCGACTTTGTTTTATAAGATATAGGATAGGATAGGATATAGCACCACAAAGCTACTAATATAGAAATAAAATGTTTATCTAAGCACAACTATACCAATTTTTTTCACAAGTAGGTACCACAGTTCATTAATAGCTACAAAAAAGCATCTTCTCATGTTTACCCACACCACTTAGTGCCAAATTGCCAAGACACTCAGTTCCCCACGCTCTACGCAAAACATTGCAGCTTTTCCAAGACATTGTGACTAAACTAAACGCCACGCTTTACCTTGATACCAGAACAAGTCTATCAGCGATGCGGATAAACTTAAAACCATCGTTATTACAGTCAGACTCTGATGTACTGCCTCAATCGACATAGTTTTGCTAAATAACTTATGAAATCAAAAATTAAATTGCTGAAAATATTTTAATGTAAAAATATAAGAAAAACAAAACTTTATTTATATCTCTATTTCTATTTAACAAGCTTATATTCTTAGAATACAACTTTTTGTGAATCCTTATAAGTAGGTACTATTTGCTCTTATCCTCATACAAATGTTAAACACGTGTTATAAACATTAAAATACAATATTACAATAGCAGCTATTGCACATTAATACGCTAATACGATATCATGTTTATGTAGTTGTGGTATATGGAAAAAAAAACAATAAATAGCTTTTTAGTGAGCACCTAGTGTTAAGACACTCCGTACCTCCGCGACTGTTACTCAATTTTCCAAATATTTCATCTTGAGTGGCGGAACTCAACGCAACACCACGGTCATTAAAATATATTAACTCAGCGTGGGCATCCTACAACCGTCACTTCATCCTTGATTGGTAACAGGTACTATAAGTGAAATATGTAACAATAATAATTTCAGTTTTGTATTCTTATTTATTACAAGATCTATTACTTAATTATACTCAACAAAACAATAAATTAAAAACGTGTAAACGTGACATATTTGGGTTCGATTTCCAGTCGAGGAAATAAATTATTTAATATTTTAATTTTCGCGCTCCGGTAACGAGACGCCACGCCGCTCAACACGAAATGCCTCCCGAGTTCGGCGGAAAATAGGGAACGGAAATGTCTTAATGGGAACGGAGTGTCTTAACACTAGGTTCCCTGCTTTGTGCGGGATACAGCGTGAACATAGAAAAAGTATGAAATAATAATTATTTGATGAATTATAGAAAAAGTATGAAATAATAATTATTGTGAAAGAAAAGCGGCGCAACTGTTGCAATTACAATAAAACACAAGTCTTGTTGTAATTACAACTAGGTTTATACGTTACAATAAAAAAATATTTACATTAATACTTATGTAGTTACATTCGTAACATAGATTGCTTGCTTGAATGCGTTATTTTACTTAATCTATACTAATACTAATATTATAAAGCTGAAGAGTGTGTTTGGTTGATAGCGCTAATCTCCGGAACTACAGGTTTAAATTGATCAAACAAATATTTAAAATATATTTCGAAGTAACAGCCGTCGCATGCAGTCCGTCATATAGAGTCTTCAATTGATTGATCTTTTCTTTTACTTAGGTAGAAATCTGAATTTATGCATGACGGTCCCTTAGGAAGTAAAGGAGGAGCACTATAAAATTCCCTGGAATTCATAACGTATTCCATTAGTAATTTCAGGAAATTCTCATCGCAATAAAAAACGGATTTTACGTTTCGCAGTCCTAAGTAAAACGAAGTGGCGATCTTCAACGTGTTCACACACAAAAATGGATACAGTAATTGCAATATCAACATACCAAATAAAGTATCGAAACGATTTCCTCTTTTAAAATTCATATTTGGCAACTGCTAGTACCTACTAGTAGATTAGCATAATACTAATTTTGTAAAAACATAATTAATTCATTTGAGTCTTTTTTTCAAGCCGTATTACTATTTAGAAGTCGACCCAAATCCTTACCGTTAGAAATCTACTTTTTGTTGTTTTTTTTTATCAACTTCATCTGTTGAGGAATTCCAATAGTTTTTTTCTTGGATTATTATTTAGTTTCACGCTGTATCCCGCACACAGCAGTATAGGCAGAGAGAATCTAGTGTTAACACTCTATTGCCCATTTTCCACCGAATTCTGGAGGAATTGCGTGCAGAGTGGCGGAACACAATGCCGCACTTTTATAAAATAAATTTAATAAATAAGATAGAAAGATAAAAAATAAGATATATAAACAGTTCTTTTCCACCCATCAGGATAGGCAGAAGAAACTTAATATTAAAACAATCCTTTCTTCACTCTCCAAATCTTGATACAGCGTGTTAATTTGCTGCTCAATTTTAAACTAGACTTAAGACACTCTGCTGCCATTGGCCACCTAATTTTCGAAACATTGCATTGAAAAGAGGAACTTAACGCTGCGATTTTGCATATTTTTTTTAATAAGGAAATTACCTACGAATGCCAAACATTTATTCAAAGAAGTATACAAGTGGCTATAAAGTTTTCAATTACACTAGATGTTCTCATTAGAGGCAATCTACTGTGAACAGAGACCTTGAGCTACATTTTCGAGTAAGCAAAGTCAGGGCGAACAGCTGGTGGTGCGTGAATAATGGTTGAAGTGCAATCAAGAACCCATGACGATGTAAATAATTACATTAAAGATATAATAAATTTAAAAAGACCGGTCAAGTGCGAGTCGGGTTGACCAACCGAGGATTCCGTATCAATTTCAGGATTGTAGGTCAAAGGGAATTACAACTTGCAATATAAGTTGACAAATTGGAGGGGCATTACGAGTATCAGTTCTTGTCACAATGACAAATGTAACTAACATTTCGTTAAAAACTTCGTTTGTAAATGAACTCGAACTGTATTGCCAATTTTTTATCTAAATTTACGCCCATTTATTTGTATTTATTTTGAATAAATCGTATAAAAGTAAGTGTTTAAAGTTTGCAGTGACCCAAATAACTCAATATAGAATCGTCTCACGTCACTATGCAAAAAGACTTGCACAACGACGCGCTAGTTTTTGACGAGTATTTTAAACTTGTTCAATCATTTATAATTTAATATTTTGACCTAGGAAATAGTAATATAACTATAATACTAATAACTTAATCATATTTGTTTTATAAATATAGACATACAAGATATATTAAAATATTTTGTCTGTATGCCTGTATTACGGTAAACACATAGTAGAGTAGGTACCTGAAAACTTAGTTTTAAGACATTCTGCTCCAACACTTTTTACCAAATTCTTAAGCGACGAAATGAAAAAAATATTCAATATTTTATTCCCGGGTGAGAATCCAACTCACGACCTTCGCGTTGACAGTCACACGCAAGCGCAACTGTACAACAAACTTCAGTTAAACGTATTTTCCATTAACCTATTATACTTATATTTATTATATTTATATTATATTCTAAAGCTATGTTTTTCAATATATCTAAACGCACTAGGTAGCTGTGTCTCTCCAATACGAGTGTGACGGCGGCAGGCGCGAGCCGGCACCGGCGCTGGTCAGTGGACAATCAAAGGTCAATTTGACGACACGATTGTCATAATAGAGGTACATAATGCTCGATGGAGATGAATAGGTACTGGTGACAATATCTAAATATCTGGTGAAGTATTCATATAACAAGATTCTGATTTGTATTCTGATTCTGATTATGATTTGTAAATTTTAATAAATTAATTGATAAATAAATTTCTACTGTAAATTAATATTAATTTATTCAATGGAAATAAAACAAATATATTGTTTGTTTATTTGTTGATGCCGGCTTACCACGATTTTTTCACGAAAATATATACCACATGTTAGTGCCCTTTCGACAGAAAATACTCAGATGGAAGTACTGGACTTAGAAGTTGAAATTTGACATGTGAGATTAGGGTGCGCCAGATTTTAAATCCAGAATGGAATGGATAAAGCCAGATTTTAAATTAAGTCTTAAAGTCTACAAGCAAAGTTGCGAGTGAGGACTAGTACAAATTTATAATATAAAGTAGAAAACATGGCAAGTGTAGCGACACTTCATCAGGTTTATATCGTATCTGGAGGCACAGGCCACAGCATAACAGCTTCGTTTCCTCGAAACGGTCTATTTGGGAATGCCATGTTAATCATTGATATAATTATAAATAATAATTGATGTTCATTATAATAATTGATTACTGTGTAGTACTGTTTAATTACAGTGTCTGGATTCCATTCCCAATCGAGAGTATGAAAAGGAGGAATCGAGGAATTGAAAAGATCAATTCCTCGATTTGGTACTTCGAAAAATGGCAAGTAAGTAAATTAATAATTAATTTATTCGCTCTGGTGTCTGTCTCTACACGCAATGCCATCAGAATTAAGTGTAAAATGAGGAACGGAGTGTCTTAGCACTAGGTTCCCTTTGCATACGCTGCTCTGTGCGGGAAACAGCGTGACATTAAAAAACAAGTGAAACTAAAAAAATAATTAAATTAATATATAATACAATATGGCCTCTCAAAATAAAACAAGCAAGATATGCATTCGCACGTGAAAGGTCATTGCCGTGGATGTATTACGCGGCCTTGTTCCTTTCTCACCGGCACAGCCTCTAGCCTGCACTTGTACCATACTTGTATGTCGATGTCATAAAACAACACAATTACTGTTATTTTTGTCGATATTTTACTAACTGGAGTTTTATGTTGTTAAATAAATAATTGTAGATGTAAGATTGTTTTTACTTTCACGTTGTATCCCGCAGATAGCAGGAAACCTGGAAACTTAGTGTTAAGGCACCCCACTTTGCGTCAAATTCTGGAGGCTACTCGACACGCAATGTTCGGAAATAGGGTGGTAAAACGGGAACGGAATGTCTGGATAATAGGTTCCCTCTATTGTACCCACGTTTCTTCATTCTATATTCTTACTATTGCTATAGTATGATTTCTCTAACAAGAACATCAGTTTATAGCTAACGTTAAGTCCCCTTCTGGAAAAAATCTCCAGATACACTACTTTTAGCAACTTAAGAACAGATACAAAAATACTATTATGCAAATACAAATAGTCAATTTCAAAATAATCATAATATTTTTTTTTCTAAACAAGACATTCCTATCCCTTCCACATAAACAGAAATCAAAGTGATAATGACAAATTACTACATTCTCCGCTTACTCCGCAAGACTTAACGCAAAGGCGCAGTCATTATTAGAAACAAAAAACAAGGCCGTCGAGCATCATTGCCATCAACAAAATAGGTGGTTCAGGTTATTGCTTGCGTCAAGCCCGAATTAAATTGGTTAGTTGACTACGAAAATAAAAAGATTAATTCCGTGATATAAAAAAATGTGAATTACTTTAAATAACATTTAAGGACAAGCTGAGAGCGATCATTTGAAATAATTATTGTAGTACTAAATAAGTGTTATATTTCTTTTTATAACTTTACGTTGTATTTCGAATATGTAGTAAGGTTGGCTTAGCTTAGCTTATTAAGACACTCCGTTCTCCACGCTGTTCTCAGGTGTTACAGCATGTCAGAACGATTGGGTGTTTTCATTTCTTTATTTTATTATATGTGGCCCATTGACCCCTTTTTTAGATAAACAAAGGAAAAACCTGAATGATGAATTAAAATTTCTCGAAATAAAAAAAAACACACACACACTGCGTTTTAAAGAAACTGTCAGGAATCAGGATGCTTCTGCGACTTCGGTTGGACATCCAAATATACAAGTATCAAATGAACCAGCAGTTCCTGAGATTATTGCGATCAACTGAACAAAGTCTTCAGCATATTAATATACAACTATAGATAACATTAATTATACCACCGGAACTATATTTAAATATTTTTTTAACGTATTAAAAGTGTTATTCCATACTTAAGAAAGAAGAATAAGATTTTTACATAATTTATAAAAAATAGTACGCAACGGAAATCATCAAAAAGGTGCGGGTTCAAATCAAACAATAGAAAAATAATTTAAACATATCGACGTACCGTAATTTCTACGTAATACCTATATATATTGCAGCACACAAGGAGGTTATATATTTATCGGTTTCCCCACATATTGCGTGATACGAGAGATACAACTCTTACGAGATGTGAAGTAATGGCGCGACGTTTATTTGAGAACTGTACCCGTCTAGTCACCATTGTGGCCGATTTCCGGTGGTTGCTGGTTACTCCAATTTGATCTTTGATTGATGATTTCAATATGGTAGAGCTGGTGAGAATTGGTTAGTCATTGATTTAATATTATTTTAATATTATGTTAGCACACTCTGAAAGAATGACTATGTAAAATTGTAGTTTTATTATTTAACAATGTTTCCTGCATATAGACGAAATGAAAATAGTGTTAAGACTTTACGTTCTCTTTTATTTTAAAAAATTGGGCATTGAGCTGAACTTATTATAACAGAACAGACAAACAAATGTAATTCTATCCTACTAGTACTAATGTTATAAATGTGACAGTTTGTTAGTATGGATGTATAGCACTTTCACGTAAAAACTACTGTACAGATTTAGATTTTATATAAATTGTTTATAATATAACAATAATTTTAAACGGGCGAAGTCGCGTTTGGATCTCTACCATTACCCTCAAATTCATAACCATCTGATCTGAAATTTCAACTGCGCCTATATGGTGTCAAAAAGTATTTAAAATATTTTTTATTTCTTCAATATAGTTTAAAAATCGCAGCGTTGAGTTCCGCAACTCAAGTGGAACATGCAATGGAATCTTGTTTTATTAAACTCTTTTGTTATCTTTCTGCATCATGGAGTTTGTATGTAATAATCTTGTTTACGGTTAAGGTGAAGCCTTTGTGGGTCAGTACTAAAAATAAATATTATATAACATCTTTATGTTTTAATATTTAACATAATGTAATAGAGGTGACTCGTAGCGCAGAGACACAAGTATGTGGCTGTAGACGCGACTGGTTGTGGGTTCGATCCCCACTCCAAAAATTGAAATATTTATTTAAATTTATATATTCTACTTTTCATCTGGCGAAGCGTGGAATTGCGTGTTCCCAATGCGATGATGGATTTCTACGTAAAGTGGGCAATAGTGTCTTAACACTACTAAACTCTTTTAATTCCCTCTGCCTACCCTGCGTTGTGCGACAACGATTTTAATTTTAATAATACGGTAATAAAGTATTACAGTTTATATCTTACAATGTTGTTTATACGACACCGGTAATACAGGAAGCGGAAAGTGAGAAAAAAATTTAAAAAAAAAGTTTTAATATGCACATATTAAAACATATTTTTTTGTAATTTTTTTTTCGAAACTTATACTATACCAGTATTGGTATGTGTAATATTCCGCCGGAATTGCGTGCATCAATTACAAATCTCAAAAGTAATTCGGCCGCGGCAAATCGATTTCATATCGATGTTTTGCTCAATATAGAATACTCGATTAATATTGATAATCATTATAATCGATTACTGATTAACACATTCGCCCTGACATTTATGGCAAGTTGACGTTTTACGATTGCTAATTGCTCAACACTATTGAATAATATAAGCCACGTGTATCTAGTTAAATAAAAAATAATAATAAAACAGCAGTGATATAGTATCTCTATATATAATAATACATATTTTATTATTATGTATATTGTATATAAATAATAATAAAATAGGTAACATAGGTATTAACATTATTTTTTTTTTAGTTTGACGCTTTATGCCTAGTGAGGTGGACCAGAGAGAATGGAGAGCGAAATGAAATGATCTTTTTTTAAATTAAGTAAGTATATGTTCAATTAAGTAAGTAGCATCCTCATTCATATAAAAAGCAATTTAAATTGCTCAATTGGACTGATCACTAAATGCAGTACAACATGAGACTCTTGAACTGCAATATGCAGACAGCAGGGCAAGCAGCCATTACGTGTTGAGTAGCGGAATTAGGGCGAAGAAACGTAAATATGAAATATTTTATTTCCTCGGGTGGGAATCGAACGCCTGTCTCATTTACAATCACACGCTTGTACCTATCGGCCCCAATTGAACGGCAAATACATTTAATATTATAATATTGATTCAATAAAACATAATAGTTCCATTAAAACGAGGACGTTTTCATTGGTATTCCACCATGCTAGTGATGAACATGGCGCACACCTACTGCGTCTTTAGACTACAAATTATATACGAACGAATAGTCTTTGTAGATTACATAATATTTGCGTGTTGTATAGTTGTATGCACTTATTAAAACACGCGATGACTTTTTTTAGCTTCACGCTTTATCCTGTACATAGGTAGAGGGTACCTGGGAACCTGATGTTTACTCCGTTCCCCACTATCCACCATATTTTGAAGGCATTGTATTTTGGGTGGTAGAACTCATACGCAATTGTGTTTTTTTTACTTTTTTCTTTGTAACGTCATAACGACTTGCCTGTAAGTTATTTTACTGAATACATTGATTTTCTATATAAATGTCAAGTTGTTATATAATTCTAAATATCTTTTTTTATAATATAAGTACTAATAATATGGGTATTCCCCCGATCTTGAACAACTATCTGCGTTAGGTTCTAAAACCTAGTACGCAATACGGAAAGCTATCGAGGACAAAGTAATTGACTTCTATAATAGCAATCTTATACAATAGTATAGCTTGTTAAATATAAAAAAAAAAAATAGAAATTTGAATATAGTTTCCTCTATATTATATCATGCAATGTAACGGTGTTGAGTTCTGACTGAATCCAAGGCTTCAGGTCCTCGTCAAAGAACTTATTAGGTTTTATTTTTTTTTATTAATAAAATATTGTAAAATAATAATTTATATGAGCTAAAGGCTCTCATGGCACAGGGGCACAAGCGTGTAACAAAACAAGCGTGTAAATGCGAGGCTTGTGGGTTCGATTCCCAATCTCGAGAATGAAATATTTAATATTTTCATTCCCTCACTCTGATGACGAGGCAATGCGCGCCATTAGGTTTCGCCACTCAATACGCACATGCCTCTAAAATTCAGCGAAAAGTGGAGAATGGAGTGTCCTAACACTAGGACACCTTTTATTTTGAAAGTAAAACCATTTTATACATGTTCTTTCATATATTTAATGGAAAATAAAACTAAACATCTTGTTTGCCTTAACTTTATAAATTTTAAAAACCCTTAAATCGCTGTTATATGATATTTTTATAGTTAAACGTGCTATTACATATATTATACAGCAATATATTACAAAATATCGTATAGCAGCGTGTATTGCGTCAACACTGATATTCTAATCAGCAGCAATTTTTAAATATCAGAGAAAGTAACAGGATATCTTGTGGCCGTTTCTATATGTTTTCTTTATTTTTGTTATAATTAATATGGTACGAAAACATTTTAAATATTCTTTTAAATTTTAATATTCTACAATATCATTTTTTACTTCAAGTTTAGTTTCAAGCTTTGTCTACTAAAACTGGGAAATGAAAATAATTTAAATATAATCATTCACCTGAGATGCAATCGAATCCACGACTAACGCGCCTGGTGTTATCCCTCAAAGCTATTCATTTATTTCTTTAATTTTTTTATAGTCTTCAATTTTTAATAAGATTCAAATAACACAAGAAAAATATTAAAATACTTAATATACCTATTTTAGTATTAACCTTAGAGTATTAAGAGAGAACAATAAATAGTTCAATATTTACATAATAAATAAAGGATAAGAAGGATGTCCTGAGACTGACCCGTATATGTACAGTCTTTGTATAGTAGAATAGTTTGTCATTCAACTATATGCATTCACAAATAACAGAACGTAAAAGTAGGTATCAATGATATACGTTATTAAATTAAAATATTTATTTGTTTAAGGTAACCTAAAGTTCTTAAAAAAAAATTTAACCAAGTCAAAAATAATAATCTCTCAAAACTAGCCAAAACAAATAAAAAAAAAGAATTTTACATATCGCTTAAAAATAACGCATTTTTCTTATCCTCAATTGTTTTTTCTTCTAGGTTCACGCCTAATCCCGTAGCAGTAGGCAGAGGGACCTAGTGTTCCCCGCTTTCTCGCTTTTCGTTGAATTCTAGAGGCACTGCGTATTCAGTGGAGGAACTAAACATCGCGCTAGGGGAATCGAAGCCAGTCGCATTTTACAGTCAAAGGCTTGTGCCACTGCAATTTACTACTGAAGTGAAATTAACAACTAATTTCCGCCACTTAACGTCTCAAACTAGGGTGAGTGTCAAAGGAGTGTCTCAACATTAAGTTCACTCCGCTTACTTAAAAAAGTTACTAAACTTAAAAAAAAGATTTCTTTTCACATTATTTTACATAAGCCAAAAAAAAGATGGTTACGCTAAAATATAATATGGTTATTAAAACAAAACTAGAATAGACATAAATAAATAAAAGATTCACTTAACACAACAAGTTTAACGTGAAATGTCTTCAAGAATCCATTAATTTGCAAATTGTTACGAAGACATTAACATTCGTATCTATATATGTATATATGTATGTATAGTATTTTCTAAGTAACCGGTTACAAAACTAAACAAACAAGTATTTGGAATTACAAATAGACATTTTGTTTTTTTTTTCAAATATGAATATTTATTGTTCCACATAATTGCGTTATGCTGTTATTTGTTAAAAAACCAAGGCATAATTGCAAAATGGTACTCGATTTAATCATGATGTTACCTAAGTAAGCGATGTAATAAAAAATAATATAAATAACGTTGATATAAGATGCCACGATACAAGCACGATTGTAAATGCGAGAGGTTGTGGGTTCGATCCCCACACGAGGTAATAATAATAGCTGGTAACGAGGCAAAGCGCGGCTTTGAGGTCATCCACTCAACATGCAATACATAAAGTAAAGTCGGTAACGGCAGTGTCTTAACACTAGGTTCCCAGGATACCTCTGCCTACCCTGCTATATATGCGGGCTACATAGTGAATCTGAAAAATATTTTAAAAAATACTTATTTAAAATATTTTTATGGTTCATAAATCTTGTTAGGTAAAGCGAGACATTAACTTTTCCACCTACCCGGCATTACCACTATCAATAAGAGAAGTAGAAAAAGGGCAGATCTTCTCAAAAATATTTGTATAAGTGTTGACATATATATTAAAAACAATATTTACCTGTTTGTAAGCACACGTCGTATTTATCCACATCTTTAGTTTTACACTCAATGAAATATTCTAAATATAAGAATTTCTTTCTTCATATTAATTATTAATATCGAACCCACAACCATCGCGCTTCATATTTATCTAGAAATATTGCAAGACAACGGAGATTGAATCTAGCGTGCAACATCTAGTTAATACTATACAATTTAGTATGTCGTTCTAGTCGGTTCTTATTATGCACATCCGGCGCATTCAGATAAATGAATTCATTCACTTACATATTACATTGTATTTATACTTTTATTAAGCTATAGAATCAGCTTCACGCTATATCCCGCACTCAGAAGCGTAGGCGGAGGGAACCTAGTGTTAAAACACGCCGTTCCCATATTTTCCGCCGAATTCTGGTTGCCGGTGAGTGGCTGAATTCAACGCCGCGTTATTAAGCTATACAATTTGATATTTTCCCAAAAATCACACGAGATATAAATAGTAAAAGTCAAGTAAAAGTCATAAGTAAAAGTCTAATATTATATTATAGGACTTGTAAAATGTAGCTATTTTTAGCCCAGTGCTCCGAAGCGTTTGGCGCTCCGTTCTCTCTGGCTACCCCTTAGAAATAAAGTGTGATTTGTGTAATAATATTTAAATTGTTTCAAAAATTTATTATGGAAATGTATTACAAATATTCATGATTGAAGCTTAATTCGATTAATTATTCGAATTACGCCGAAACTTCATTTTCTTTATTTCTTTTAAAATGTTTATGCATAAAGATATTGTATTATTAATAGTGGATAAATGTGTTGAAAACTTGAACTTCATATTACAAAGAAATGTTCAAGTAATTATTCGCAATTATTTAGATAAGACAAGTCTCATTTGCTGTAAAACAATTATTATGTACGATTCCAACGTAACATAACACCTACATAACGAAAGTAACCTTTAAAAATTGCATTTTGTACAATATATTCATAGTTACGATTCATAATATATTTTTAAATTTGCTGAAAATTTAAATGCTTACTAAGGAAACAAGGAAGATATTTTAAATATCTGATGAAGAGAACGACCATTACTTTTTTAACCGACTTCTGTAAGAAAAGGAGGTTATCAATTCGACTGTATTTTTTTTTTTATAACCCGTTTAATAGATGAGCTACTATTAAAATATACATACTTACATAGGTATATTACACCGCTATATCAATCTATGCTATTACAAAAGATAGGCAGAACAAGTATTGTTGTGAAAAACGGCCTTGGATCTACTGATTGGAGACGAAACGGAAATATCAATAATAGTTTGTTAGGTACATTTTCTTTTTGTTGCGACCGATTCGGACAAGGGCATGCTAAATTGTTCTCGGAAATCAACTAAATAAATATTTCACTATTCATTATGTAATGATCTTCTTCTTCTTCTTCCTGGCATTAATCCCGGCTATTGCCAGGGTCTGCCTTCCTACTCAACCTACTCCACTTTGCACGGTCTTTTGCGTCCTCGGTGGTTAGACCCATTATGTAATGATATCAAGATATTTAGTCACAATTTACGATATCGGAAGCAGTTCGTCCTTGTAGGTATGGGGAGGCGTCTTATTTTATAGAATAGATACATAGATACATCATCATCATCTTTTGAAATCGGTATAATTTATACTTTAATATTATAAAAATTTGTTTGATTTACACACTAATCGAAGGTGCTAGTTCGGATTCGAAAATTATTTTTACGTTGCATAGTCCTGTTTTTAAATTAAGTTAAATTAAATCATGTAAATTGTTTTCATTTAACCTACTAGTACTACACTACTACGGTGAGTCCGCAATGAAAAGTTAGTTAAACTTAATTAAGCATAATTATTGTACAGAGTTCGAACAGAATCATCAATCATTGCGGTTACAGTCCACAGTCCATAGTGCATCAATAACTTCACATTCGATGTCAATGCTGATCTTTTCTTTAGAAGTCTTCTGATCTGTTTCTTTCTAAAATAGTCTAAATACTTGTTTAAATTTATATTTTCATTTCTTCGCTCTGGTGTCAAGACAAATTGCGGCGTTGAGTTCCCCCACTCAACACCTAATGACTCCAGAATTCGATGGAAAATGGGTAACGGATTGTCTTAACACTAGGTTCCCTCTGCCTACCCTGTGCTGTGTGCGGGATACAGCGTGACCCTGATTTGATTTGAGGTCTAAAATAAAATGCAAGAATAAACAGCTATGTAGGTATATAGGTGTTCAGTACCCATGAAATGCACTCGAGCCCATAGCGCCCGCTACCTGCAGCCTGCAGCTAACGGGAAACAACGATGCGGAACAACTTCTATATACAATACAATTATAAAACGTCAAATAATCAATTATTATCGATAACTGTTAGATTTCGTACATTTGAAGTACTAAAAAAATATGGTTTTATGGTTTTTATGATACTTTTTTATTTGTGATAAGTTAATTTTATGATTAACAAATGTATGTAAAAACACGTTCTATATTAATGCCATCATCAAATCTTTTTAAAGTATAGTTAGTCATAAATAGTTTTTAAGTCGTTTTCATAAGTTCGACTTTTACCTATGTTACAAAATCTAAGAAACTGAATTTGACCCACTTGTAATAATTGTATCATTATGAAACTCGGCATTTAAACAGTTTATGAGGTGGTAAGATCAATCTGGTCTGACGATGGAGCCAGGACTAAAATTGTGGTCTTTAGAAGTTAGTCTTAACACTACGTTTTCAGATTCCCTCTGCATACCCTGCTAGGTGCGGGATACAGCGGAACCTAAAAAATAAGATAATATTATAGGTTTTATTACGTAAATATAGATAAATTCAATCTGTTAAAAATGTTGAGAATAATTTTATCTTTAGACGTCTGATTATTGTAATCATTTAATACGGCTTAATAATAGTATTTTTAACAGATATACGATAATAATAAATGATATTGGTAATCATTTTATTTATTAAATTAAAAGTAAATAAATCAGCTTCACAGTGTTTCCCGTATAGTACAGGTTAGGCAGATGGTACCTACCCAGTGCTAAGACACCCCGTTATCCACTTTCCGAATTTTTCGAGGCATTGCGTGTTGAGTGGCGGAACTCTGCACCGAGCTTTTTACCTTGATGCCAGAACGAAGAAGTGAAAATATTAAGATATATAATCATTATTTCCCTCGAGTGGGCAACCGAACCCACAACCGTCGTATTGCAATCACACACTTGTGCCCCCGCGCCATGACAGCACCTAATATACATATATTAAATATAAATTTTATATAAGTGAAAAGTTTTTTTTTATTTAATACATAAAAAATATAAATTTGAACAAGCAAATATTACATCCAGTTCAAACGCGCACAATAGCAATAGATAACGCCAATGTCGTAAAAACTATTATTACTCAAACTTAAAGTATATAAAATATTGCACTGTAAATTGTAATTACGATATAAATAAAATATAACGATTGAGGAAAACTTCCAAGAATATAATATGATTAAACAAATTTATTTAACTTTGAAAAAACGTAATCATTGAATGGATTTGAACCCGTTATCTCTAGCGTAATATTTTTAATAACTTTAGACTGAGCCACAAAAGACAAAATGCACATAATTTTGTACATAATAAAAGTAATTACTCTCAACAACTTGATGTTATTGAAATTTCTCTTGTATATATTGGAATTTTATGTTATGCAGAACAACATTCTAAAGAAGCCATAGTATTCTTAATTGAATTAACGGATATGAACCAAAAGCAACGCAAAAAAAGGAAGCTGGAGTATTTTAAAGACTTCTCCAAAAGTATAAAATACATATGTAGACTTACATTTGTTAAGATTATTGTAGTCTTTTTTTTTTCATTTTTTATCTACATGTTGTGTGTTCAAATAGAATATTTCTATATTATGATTCATGAATAACATTATTATTAATTTTGTTACACTAACAATAAAAATGTCTTCGTAATAAAAAAATGTTAACGAAGCGAAGTAAGGGTGTATTTAATTAATATAAATAAATACATTGTTCATATTTAAATGCTGAAAATATTAAACGGCCATATTATGTTACTTTTAACATCTTTTAGATAACATATTTATGTATCTTACAGCAGAGTAGGGAGTAAAAACCTAGTATCAAGACATTATGTTTACCTCTTTCGTCTGAATTCGAGACATTGCGTGTTGAATTGCGGAACCCAACAACGCATTTTGTCTTTACCAGAGAAAATAAAAAAATCTTAATAAAAATAATTATTTGTAATTGGTGACTTATTTACTAACCCATTAAAAGTAAGCTATTATTCATATGTATCCAATATTACCCACTTCATAAGCTTCGGTATTTACTTACATAACTATATAGGCTAGGTAGCTATTGCATATTCGATTTCACGGTTAATTTGCAATGTGTTCTATCAATATTGTGAGAAATACTTATAATGACTCTTTGATTGAAATTGCCGAAACTTGAATGATTATAAGAATAATTCCATTAATATTAGTTACATTTTTTATGTAACAAATGACAAGATAATTTTGCCATATTTTTTTTCAGTTTCACGTCTTATCCCGCATATAACTTGGAATGTAGAAGGAACGTAATGACAGAACTCTATGCTGCGCTTTGCCTTATTACTAGAGAGAGAAAATGAAAATAATTCATTTCCTCAAGAGGGATGAAACCCACAATTTTCACAATTGTTGTACAATTTTATTCACAGGTCATTCCACAGGTCTATTTTATTTATCAACCTTTTAACCAGTTTGTTACTGCTATAAGTATAATAACTATAGCTTACCAGGAATAGCAATTAAATAAGGTGCAACAGAAAAATGTTACGCGACGCCGTCCATTAATAAGTTATAAAACAT
This sequence comes from Heliconius numata, assembly GCA_016802625.1. Classification (NCBI taxonomy): domain Eukaryota; kingdom Metazoa; phylum Arthropoda; class Insecta; order Lepidoptera; family Nymphalidae; genus Heliconius; species Heliconius numata. The sequence goes on along the minus strand of JAEBDU010007073.1, from coordinate 3,279 downwards.
CTCTAAACCAGCTTCTGACAGTTGCAGAACAAGTCGACAGGAAAATAAAGATTCAAAATGATCACTAACTATTGCGGGTTGCCGCTAAAGTTGCATCAATGCAATCTTCGAATCGTCTTGGCTAACATCTTGTTTTTAATCATTTATTGTTGCTTGTTAGTTGTATGTAATATTATTTCTTTGTTCTTCTCATTTATTTTTGTATTTATTTATTTGTTAAGTTATTTTTTTTCGGTTTTATGTTTTTATTTATGGAAAATAAGCATTGAGGAACATTAGTAAAATGTACATTTTAATTGTCGAAATAAGAAATAAGAGCGCCAAAAATTTTGAAAAAAACTTTATATGTTTTATCTTGATACTAAATAAATAGACTAAAAATATTATATTCTTAACATAAGAAGTAGTGCAAAGTTTTAATTAAAATTTATTTTTATCAAATGTTTTTACAAACACGCTATGCGAGTAGATTTGTTATTAATTTAATAATTAATTATAAAATATATTTTATAACAATTTATAAAAAAATATTTGAGTCATATATGTCATAAAATATTTTTCTGTCAGCCGAAAATTATAAAAAAAAACAACATACATCATATAAAGTCCAAGGACACTTTCCGTTCATGCGAATGTATTTAAAAAATATATATCGCGTAACCATTTATCATTCAGAAATAAATTAAAAACGGAATTTTTCATACATTAAAACCTAACAAAAAAATATATATTAAGGATAAAAAATATATAACTAACCTGAATCCTTTGCATCCAGTAATCAGTATATTTAAGGTCACGTACACAAAACACAGAGAGCACAATAAAAAAGTTACACAAAAATTGACTCGAGATTTACGCGGGAAATGCTCTTGACAGCAACGTTCTGTCGACGCGACGCCCGCGAGTGGACTGGTTATCGTTTTGATTTGACCAGTGGTGACTCTGAGTGGCCGAGTGCAGTGATATTTCATTGGGATAATTGCACATCGTTGCTTAGAAAATCTTTGGTATATTCTAAATTAAATTAATTTTAGTAAGTAGCCCTTTTTATCTTTGAATATACTTCATTTGAAAACATTTATGTCTATGTATTGAATTCATATGAATATTTTTTTCTAAAAATAAGAATAGAAAATTCTTTTTGGGCACATTAATCCTGTTACGACTTAAGTATTTACATAATAATTCCTAGAAATATTACTAGAATTTTTATGATGAGCTAACTTTATGGCCTATAGGTAACAAACAAAGACAATACCTGTGTATATTTCAATTTTATTAATCATATCCTAAATATTTCTGTTTTTTAAGCGATTAGGTGTATCGACATGACAAGTATTAGAGTATTACAACAAATGATCAAATGTTCTTCTTATTAACATAAATGGATTGTTGTTTTGTCACCTAAATACATAAATAGTGCAAGGATTTTTTAAAATTATCCCCCATATATTTAAAGAGGCAAATTAATAGTCTTCTTTTACTAATATATGTATCAGAACTTAGTAGAAGCTTATTTTCATGCTTCTAAGCTACCGGTTAATAGCTTCGTGGCTTAAACAAACCTTAATTGACTTTTAAACTAGGCTTATCTATCTAAGTCAGATTTAATCTTATTTTTATTATCCCTATATACTTAGTTGCCTAATTCACCTCTCTACAGAATCCTGTAACCTAATGTGGTAACCTACGGCTACCAGGCTCATTCACACTTAATAAGGTAGTTACTTAACATAATATTAAGTATACATATATTTTTTGCTGCTGAGCTGAGCCGAGTAAGCAGAGAGACACTGTTTCCCACGCACCACTTAGTTTTTAAGATCATTTTTGAGAAATCATTCAACATCGCGCTTTGACTTGTTGCCAGAACGAGAAAATGAAAAAAAATCATACTCCCGGCTTCCCGAGTGGGAATCGAACCCACCACGTCTCGTTATCAACCGACAACGCTATGCAATATTATATCTTAGTGTATTTCAAAAATACGAATATAATATTATATTATATCATTATCAGTATTCTTAAAATTATCATAATAATGTATTGTCCGATTTCATATTATAATATGCGAGTCTACACTGTGATTAACACATGCACCACGGTAATGTTTAATTATAAAAGACCATTAACAAAATAACTTATTGTTCTCGCAAACACAGTCGAATTAAATAAGAAAAATGAATATAATAATGTCCATTGTAATAATTTTTAAAAACGCAAATATGCATATCATTAGCATTAAATTTACTTAAAAATTATATAATAGTTACTGTTGCATAAAAAATTACAAACTAAATTATCTGCTAGTTTAAGTCGTGAGCTAAACGGCACTAAAACACAGCTTAACCCACTTGTAAGGAATTTAGTTCAGTAATAAACATAAGTGCTATATCTATAAGAATGGACTACATAAATAATATATATACATAGTTATAAAATAATTTAAATCAATTATTATTTTTCTTGAAAAAATAAAATTTAGAGGCGGCCGTGGCCAAGTAGATTCGATTCCTACTCGAAGGAATGAATTTCTTTCATTGCCTCGCTCTGGTAAGAAAGCAAAGCCATCGTCGAGGTTCACAACTCTGCATGATACTCAAAGATTGAGAGCAGGGTGGGCGTTCCTTCACTGTGTACGATATAAAGCTATAATAAAATTAAACAATATTTTCAATGTCAGAGTCAGAGGAACGTGTATAAATAAATATTTAAAATATATATGGTATGGTATGTAACAATCTAACAACTTTTCGCCATCAACTTTGTGGTGTCTGTGTACATCACATGATTGTGGGTTCAAAGCGAAAAATTTAACAACTACGATAGTAATTGGATCATTTTACCTGTATCTGATAGCACCTATTTTTTTAGCTTCACGCTGTATCTCGCACATAGCAGGGTAGGCAGAAGGAAATTGGGAATCTAGTGTTAAGACAATCCATTCCCCTTTAAGACATTTACGTTTTCGACTCCGATGTTTTTATTTATTTTTTTACTCGACGTAAAATGATGACGTAGTGACAAAGCTAGCACTGTCCAAGTGTCCAATATAATAGAGGTTGCGAGATCGAATTCATCGCGGTATTAGGTTGAACAGTCAAAAGTCAGCTTAACTAACTCGGCGTAAGCGAGACGATCTACTTCCTTGATTACAAAAATATAGTTAGTAAACGTCATATTTAATAATTATATTGTGTTAAAATATTAAAATATATCTAATTATCTTATCTTCAAATCAAATCAAAACTTTTATAAAACAATATATTGTCTGTACAT